>JAVCKT010013467.1:0-19845 GCA_032273925.1 Rhynchotus rufescens
GCCTAAGTCCTTTTTATCGTATCCACAGAATGTGAATTCCTCCAAATGCGTGGGCAGTGGTGTAGGTATCCCTGGTTCAGCTCCAGCCCCCTTAAAGAGTCTGACACTGGCTTGTCCATCTGCTCATTCCTAAAAGTACATCGTAATTCTAATCTCATGGTTCTTAATAAATCTGGATTTTCTAGAGATTTCTACTGTAATTGGATCAGTCATTAATGTAGCCCAGATTTGTCATGGTATTCTGCTGAGATTACATCTGTTCCAAGATAGTGACCCAGTTAGAACCCAAGATATTTATGTGACTTTGAACAAAGGAAATACATTTGTTATATTTTCATGTACAATAAAACAGTTGAAAAAAAATGTAGTTAATGATGATAGTACCATCTAGCCCCTGGGAATAGCAGGTGGATATGTGGATGACTTTCCAGCACACCAGACATAGACGTGGGTACTGATAAACACAAGGGTTAAACTTTTTGTTTGTTTGTTTTGTTCTGATACTTCATTCTGTTCTTTTGTTAGCTCAGTAATGTTCTTACTATGGGTTTTGTGAATGTTTTACTTTTAAAGTGGTGTAATTCTGAAAGGTCTTCTTTGTATTCGTTTTTAAGGAGAATATAATTTCTTTGAATCATTGATTAGTGACAAATGCCATCTTTGGAGAAGTTCTCTTAATCTTTGGGATGTCTGTTTTGAAGGTCACTTCCATTTATTTAAAGATTGCTACAGTACACCTGAATATTTCATGAATTGTTGGTATTGTTTCTGGCTTTTGTAATACTTCTCTATAGGAATAAAAAGAAAAGAAGAGAAAGGAGGTCAGATAACAATAGAAAGATTAAGAACAAGTTACTGCATACTGACCTAGTATTATGTTGTCATAAGTCATGTTAGATTGTTTCTATCGCATCTGTATCACATAACACAGGATATATCAAAATATGAAGTGATGTATGTGGTGCAGTATGTGATTACAGTCATCTTGATAGTGACCCTCAGCTACATGTGAAAGTTTGAGTTGTAAGCAGAGACTTTTTACAACACTTCCAACATAAAGGTCACAAAGAAAGCCAAACAGCAAGAGAAACAGCCAGAGGTCTTGCCTGGAGAAGATTTTGTGTTGTGTTTTTTTTAAATGTGTTGTATGCTGTAGGTCCTGAAGAGCTTTTCCCTGATCGTAGTTGCTGTGGAGTGTTGGTGTCTGGGCAAGGCAGTGTTTGTTGTGTAATGGAAAGCACCAGACTTACTGCTCCTTGCTGAGAGCTCTTCCAGCGCGTGTCAGGGGTCTGTTGTACACTGCAGAGGTCCTAGGTTCAGCCTTCACTCATGATTTTTGTTTAGGCATTTTACATTTATCCTGACTGCTAAAGAGAAGATCCTTCACACTGTGGGATTATTAAATCCAGGTCATCTGCAAAAGATTTCGTTTGTGATGCAGGCGTTCTATATGTTGCTATAATAAAGCATACCTTGGCAGGAATCATTTTGGAAATGCTCTTTGTGGGAATATAATGTTTGAGTTAAAACATAAAAATTTGCTCTATACTTCCAGTGCTCTAAAAACTGCATTCTGCTTCCAGGATTATTTGAACTTCATTCATACTCTGGTTTCTTGAAATCCTGGCTTGAAACTTTGGCTGCTTTGTAGACACATTTGTCTATGTTATCATTAAAGTCAGCTTCTTCAGAGGACAGAGGTTCTTTGGCTATAAGACACCTGTTCCAAAAATTGTGTGTTCTTCCACTATGGTCTTTCCTATAGATTAGCCACAGTATGGTACATATACTGGAGCAGCCAAAATACACACAGCCAATTAGCTTTTCTACCCAGGACTAGTTTTGTTAACATTCCCTTGATCTGACAGCTAGAATAGATGAATGTCACTCCTGACCTTTTCAATTTTACAGCTTCTTCACTTTCATAATTCCAATTCCTGCAGCTGCAGCATGGAAATGAACTTTAATAATGTTCCCTAAACTCCTGAAAATGCATTACTAACAGTTAAAGACTCTAGACAGTAAGAAGCCTTTCTATCATTGCTTTTTAAACCGTAGACTAAATGTTTGCAACCCAGAAGTGGCAGACATTTCCTGACTGCTTTCAGCGAGCAGATCTGAATAATCAGATATTAGGTATTCACATTTCATTATGATTTATGATGATGAAAGAAAATTTTCAGCCCTGAGATTTTAATTATTGCTGAAATATATTCTCTAGGCTTTTCTATTAATGTCTTTCATTTAGCATTATAGGGTCAAATGCTGTTCACTTTATTGATGTGAATTATTCTATTGATGTGAATTATTCTACTGAAGCTAATATAAGTAAATATAAAAAGAAGAAACTAGTTATATAATCTAAATTCCAAAAGAATGATTCTGTAAACTGTGGTGTTATACTTAATCAAAATAGCTGTATGATTTTTGGTGGATGAGCATTTGCTGTTCTTAATTTAGCTAGTTTGACACGAAAGAACACCATAAACACAGATTGAGATTAAACTCAATTAAAAAAAAGAGGGTTAGAGGGAATACTATTACTATAGAGAATGTGAGTTTAAATAATTTGAATTTAAAACTATTTTTTGGTTATATATACAAAATAAGACTAGTCTAGATTTAAATATTGAATCAGGTAAAGCTAAAACATTTAGAAATGGAGAAGCAAATAAACTGTGTCGAATAGCAAAGAACAGGAATCCAAACTGTTGATGATGCTGTGTGAGAGGCTCGAGGAGTGACTGCCCAAGTCATTAGCTAATGCAAGTTCACCAGTACCAAGCTCCCGTTCCTTCCTCCTGCCTGACAGCTGATCCAGATGGGAATGCTGCTAAAGTTCACAGCGTATTAACCACTTTTTAATATATTCTTATAGCCCTTTTGAAAGGCTCATTTCAAAGCTATCATGTAGCTAATGGGTTGAGCCTCTTATGAGAGTTCAAATATTCTAATGAGATTAACTCATTAAATAACTGCCCATCACTTAGTTGCTGCTACACTGGTTTGTTTGTGGCACTGGAAGCGAGTGCTGTCTGTGAAGATGTTAACACTGTTCGGAGATTGTTTCTCTTTGAATATTTTTAGATTATTATGTTTTCCATGCCTGACAAGTCTGTATCATTGCTGTCATGCAAGTGGATTGTCCTGTGCAGTAACAGTCCTTCTCCCTTCAGGTTGCTCAGGCAAAGGGGACAGGTTTTGCCACCATGACATCACCTCCTTCCTTAGGAACTAGTCTTAAGCCCCCCTATGACTAATTAGTTGTCTGCCAGTGGATGGATTTGTCAGCGCTTGCATAACCAGAACAACACAGATAAAGTCCACAGAGCCAGAGTAAGGAAATACAACATCACCCCAATTTTACAGTTGAATATTTGATGATATGAATTTTATTCGTATTTTGTAATATGAATAAAAAAATCACAAAGCATGATAATAAAAATGTGAATCTGTATGAAATAGCAAACATGATAGCAGATAACACAGATTGGTGCTCAATGTGCACAGTGGTGTCAAGGAGATTATCTCCTTTTAAAAAAGGTGTGCTGAGGCTCACTTTTGTTACCTTGGTTGTGCCCCAGTTATCAGGCTCCAGTTTCAAGAAATAAATGTTCTTCCCCTGGAGAAATAATGCAAATAATGCCAAAGTTGGAGGATTCATCCAAAGAACTGGCTGGCCTTGAACTGCTGGCACATTTTACCTTCAATAGGCCTTGGAGTTTCTGAAAAGGCTTGCTTAAAGGAAATGCTAAAGGAAAAAAAAAAGAAAAGAAAAAAGAAAAAGAAACAGCTGTCATTGTGATCCTACACACAGACACAAGTACTTGGGTACTGACTTGTAGAAATGACCCTTCTGCAAATCATGGGGAGCTCCATTTGCTGACCTCTGATTCGAGAGGAATTCCCAGCATAGCTTTCAGACCCTCGAACCAGCACATTGACATTCCCTTTCAACAAGCTGATTCCAGTTTAAACTTGAAGATTACGTATGCACCATTGCAATGACAGATTAAAAACACAATGATACTGTGAGTGAAAATAATTGGGTGAAGGAGTAGAGAAAATACTTAAATAGGAGAGTAAAAGTGATTGTAAGGATGAGGGATAGCACTGGCATTATTAGATCAACAATGAAATTTGTTAACTTGGAAGTTTGATCAATATTTAATGTGAGAAACAATGTGTTGGTGCTGGTTTCAGAGAGAAGTGCATGTAGACTGTTTTCTCTGTGCTTTTCACAGATATGAATGATAGCAGATTTCAATATTACATTCAGACTTACTCTAGGAAAGAACATGTTCTATGCAGTGTGCAGCCATGGTGAGAGGTGTGCTCTGGAAATGCAAAGTAATAACAGTTTAGGTTAATAGCGTAAACCATTGATTACACGTGCTTTGATGTGAAGAACCGCACCACTTATTGAACTTAGAGTCATATTGTAGCTGAAGGCAGGGACTGATTCACTGCATGATCATTTTTAGCCAAGCAACTTCTGAATCGTGGGCCTATAATTGCTTCAGATTCCTGTTATTGATCTCTCATGTCAAAATAATTGAACTTTATTGCTGACTACTGATGCTTATTGAGAAATCATATAATTACTTCCAACCAGCTGTGAGTCAATAGAAGTTGAGTACATACAACTGCTTGAAATGCTTGATAAATTTCTCTCAAAATAAATACAAGTCCTACAAGTTATTGATAAATCTAGGGGCCTGCTTGCATGGTGCTAAATATGTGTACCCCCTAATATTTTTAATAATTTAAGAGTTATTACACATTTGTATATAAAATACATCTGCTTGAACCACAACCTTATAACCTAGGGGAGTTGCTGTGCCTGCACTGGGCCACAGCAAGTTTCTGCACAGAGACAGCAGTCTGTTGATGTGCAGAACAAGATTTAAAGTCTTCCTGGCCAAATAAATGCTGTGAAAGACTAGCAGTTAATATGTTTTGTCATCTGTAGGCTGACTAGGAGTATCCTATAAAATACCAAAAAATCTTCTTTTTCCATCTGAAGTTTGGACCAGGCAGAAAAATCCCATCTTATATATCACTTTATTTTTTAGCTTTGCCTGTTTTGTTTTATTTGTTTAAAATAATGAATTATCTGGAGCTGTACTTAGTGTTGTATTCATGACATAGTTCTCCTTAAGAGAGGGTCTTCAAAGTAGATACGCTGCTAAAACATGCAGCCTCTTCTTCAAAAAGCTTGTATCTCTACCATTTCATGGAATTGTTACATTTCTGTCGACTGCAGGATGGTGAAAAATAAACAGTTCCAATCTTTTTGAACAAGCTTTTCAAAAAACTCCAGACAATCTGTAGTTGTTTTCTAGAATGATTTCATAAACTCGAGAATTTTCATGCTCTGTGCCCACTGCTCATGAGGAATATAGTATATAGTATATACTAGGAATATAATACATACTTTATACACATATACATTTCTGTAAAGATAAAGTGATAAAGTGATCACTTAAGTGATAAAAAATATTTTATGTGAAGGCAAGAAAGACTTTGTGTTGCCTAGCTGGATTGCTTTAGCCGTCCCTTTCTAGATCAAATATTGCCTGAGAAAGCGCACTAGCGTTACGGTACTTGTAATCACTGATTTTATCCACTGCCACATTTCTTTTAATATTGTTTTAGTGATTGTCTTTTCTTCAGGGAAAGGAAGCATTAATCAGCCAGTGCATTTAGCATTTAGTTACATTAATATTTAGACAATGCAGTGATATAGAATTCTTTTTGCCTTTTGCCTATTTTTCATTATATTTCTTAATGTCTTGAGGATGCCTTTCCTCATGACACTTTACAGAAAACCTTTGCAAAATGAATAGCTTTAATTATGAAATCATTGATATTCCCACTAAACTTCAGGGACAATGTCAAAGAAAAGCTACTATAATTGCTAATGCTGAGCAGTTTTATGACCAAACTATACTTCACAGATGTCACTGTAGTGCAGTCACCACTTTCTTCTGCACTTTTGCCCTCCCTTGTCACCATGGTTCTTTTTCTCAAGGAAGGATTGTCAGACATGGCTTTTTCTGTTCCTGTGTAATTACTCTGTTTTCTGTTCCGATTCAACCTTAAAGTTACCCTCTTCAGCAGGGACCATCTAAAGTTTATACCTCTGACTCTGTAGAGTGGGTACCTCTGACTATCACCTCTCCTTAAGAATAGTTATAAATCTGGTTAGAATTGTGAAGCTCAGGAAGTATATTAAGAACTCAATGCATTTTTTTAATCCAGTTTTTATTTTTAGAAGGCTTTACTGTGCAGTTGTAGACCTGAGACCAGCATGGGCTTCAGACTACTTGTCTGAGCACTCTCTCAGGTGTTAGGCACTGGAGTAGGTGCCTTGTTAAGCAGCCCAATCCAGTGTGCTTACCAGCATTAGCCTTTGGGGTGCCTGCTTCCCACAGTGGCAGGGCTTCTGTGTGACCTTATTCTCAGTTTGGTCCTGGCTGAAGTTGTGGAGCTCAGAGAATGCCCCAAAAGTGACTTCCAAGTCACCTACCCCTGAGGCACAGGGGAAGCAGCAACAGGACTGCTGCTTTGGCTGTGGACATTGAAGTTCTTCAAAGTTCTGTTAAGATTAAATTAGGCATATTAATTGTTTTTCAGTCTGGATCTTTGTTCTTTTGTTTTTATGTATACCAATAAGTGATGAGCAACCACACACTTTTGGGTTTTCTGCTTCTCTTACCTTTTGGGAAGATAAACATTTTCCTCTGTAGACCTCGAGGTATCTTTCTTTTCTTACTATTTCTGGTATTTCCTCTTTGATTGTTAACATCCCTGTTCCTGGTATATTGACTTGAACACATTGGAATTTTCCAGTTCCACACAATTGGAATTGGAAATTCTGGTTTACACATCTGAATCTATGAACATGGAGTAATAGGTTTAATAAAATGCTTATAAACTAACAAGTAAAAGTACTCTGTATCTATGCATTAAATGAAGATAGTTCGGCTGTTCTACTTTTCAGTGTTTTTCGAAGATGCAAAAAGGTATTAGCCTCACCATCTCAGAGAAACCCATTTTCTTTCACTTTTATCTGTTAAATTGATATGTATGTTTAACTTTGATTTACATTTACTTGTGAACAAGACTCCCCAAAATTTATCAAGATTTTAATATTTTCTTGATTAAAAACAGTTCAGCTTGTTCTTTTTTTTAGTACAGAAATTGCTATCTGAAGCAGTAACTTGCTCTCTTTGAGGCTACTCAAATGTGAAAGCGGAGTTAGCAGTGTCTGGCAGGTATGGGTTATATGAAGATGCTGACAGACTTATTTATAGTGTGGTCAGGAACTACAATAACACATTATACTCAGTGAAGATACTCTTACTTTAAGTAATAGCAGTAGTTCAAAGCTTTATAGAGCTTTTTTTAACACCACCTGTATTTAGGTGACTGATCTTTGGTCATAGCCAGCATACTGTATGAGTGATTATCTTCCTAGTCTGTTCTACTTCAAAGGCATAGGTTGCTGTTATCTTGTTCCCTGCCTTAATCACTTCACTGACAAGCACAACTGACCAGTTAATAGTACTTTAATTCTTCTTATCTCATCTGTTATCTGCAATGCTCTTCCATGTTGTAATTACTTCTCAATTTTTCATGACTCAGAATGGAAGACGTACATAATGAATACAACTAGCAAATTGATTAAATGTAACGTGCATTGTAGCACTAGCTAGATTGTCATTTGTTATGAATGAGAGAGATTTGTCAGCTTCTAGTGCAAAGGCTCGTGGTGCACAGCAATCCAGACCCAAGAGCTGCCAGGCCTCAGCCACCCTTCCGCTTTTGATTTGTCTTGCAAAACAAATAGGAAGGTCAACATGATCTTTGAGATAATGTTATGTGATTCACTGGTTTGGTACCACCCTAACATTTTAGAGCTTAATTTCAAAGCATGCAAGTAAGATTGACTGGGAATGTATCAATAAATGGCATTTCATTTTAAGGTAAGGAATAAGCCATTTTGTAAGAGCCAAAACACCAATTTTTGTAACGATGAAACTGTGAGAGGTCTTTGCCTGACCTGCTGTAGCCATCGGCTCAAGAATCTGTGAGTTTGTGCAAGAAATGTGGTGAGATGTTTCTGCCTGATTCAACCAGACACACACATATGTATCTTTTGCATCCTTGCTGTGATGTGGAGCCATCAGGCAATTGACTATTCTAGTCTTGTTCAACTTCTCCTGATCAAGCTGTTTCATTTTACATAAATTAAGTATCCAGTGAATGCTGCTACTCCATATACTGGGGACTTTTTTGGCTATTTTGGTAGGTAGGGAGAATTTTGTATGGGAGAGTATTCTAACATTTGGCATGAATTTTATCTGAAATCTAAAATCTATTTGTGGAATAAGAAAAGTTTTCTTCATTGTATTGCAGAGAAACCCGCCCGTGAGTTCAGTAATAAATAGTAAGGAAAGTCTCTCAAATGAAAATTACAATGCAGGAAATTATTTCCTAACCTTGAGCCCTGAATATAAAAATCCAAAGAGCTGAATCCTTGTCCCTTACATGCAGCACTCTGTTTCAGTGAAGATCAACAAGTTTATTTTCCAGAATCTGTCTCGGTAATAGTTTAGTTCTTTGTTGATGTGAATTGCTTTAGCCAAACTCATTTCAAAAATATTTGAGATGGGAAGGCTGCCTTCTAGTCGCTTTGGTTTGTCACAGAACACACTCACTTGGCAATTACAAAAGGCAGGTTTCCTTTAAAATTAGATATTACAGAATGAACACCAGTATTATCGCCTGAGTTAAATAAATAAAGATGAAGCTTTGTTATTTAATTCTTCAGATTTCTGCTTTCACAAGTGAAAACAAGGATTTTATGGGCATTACTTAAAACAAGATTTTTTGATCATAAAGCCTTTCAAGAACAAAATAGAAATATTATGCAGTTGTTATACATCTCAAGGTGAGGAGAATCTTTGAAATTTACTCTGAAATTATAGACTTTAATCTGCATAATTTATACACTGAGCATTCATGAAAAGGGCTACAACTGAAACCCACCCGTCATCAAAAGTAAAAGCATAGAAACAATGGCGAGGACTGAGGCAGGGAAATGGCATTAGGGATGTTATTTCCGAAACATTTTCTAAGGAGTAGTTTCTACCAGTCTCTGAGGAAATTAAGGGAAAGTGACAAAGCAACAATCATTTCCACCTAATGGTTCTTTTTTCTTTTCACTATCTATGCTGTCTGCTCTCAGATCTCCCTCATTGTTCAGGTTTCAAAACATTTCCTGCCCTACCAGGCGAGCAAGAGGAGAGCGCTGCTCGGCCAAGGCAGCTCTGCAGGCGCAGCCGGGGGGCTGCTGCCAGGGGCTGCTGCCCAGCAGCCACCGTGAGCATGTTAATTAACAAGAGGGAGTTTTGCTGGGTGCAGAATTTGGTTTGGATGAACACATCAAAATTGGGTAGTATTTTCAGGTAATGAGCTGGCCCTTCCCCATCCTGCTTATCTGGTGCTCCTGCCTCCTGATCTCTCCAGGCAGAGGAACGTGAATGCAACATCTTGCCTTTGCAAGCACTTTTAGCTCCTTTGGTTTATTAGTTTTAGTTTTTCCTCTTTGGCCCTGCTACTGGAAGAAGTTACCTCTAGAGCACTTACTTCATCTGTAACAGGGATCTCATTGCTCAACAGGGGTTCTGGGGAGGATCTGCCCCCTTCCTTTGGAAACATAAAAGTTTATGTCGATTCTTACTCTTTCACAGACGCATAAGCTTGTCAGGGACTATCATTCATTAAAAATTTAATAGAGAAAACCTGACATGATTGGTCTCTTGATGCTACAATAATATAAATGTTTAATAATGACACGATGGTACATTTCTATTAACACAGCTGGTGTTTCACACTTAAGCACAACAGGATAATCATTCTCTTTATGACTACAAAGCCAATAATATAGTTATGTAATAGGTAGATGGACCATAACTACAGTGAACAGTACAGAAGAGGCAACGTCTTATGACCAAAACAGAGAAAACCCCTGGTGAAAATCCCTGTTGCTATTTGTATACTCTGCAATAATCAGCTTCCTCTGAGCTATAAGTTCTGTGCAGTTTTTACCATGCTGCATCACAGACCTCAGAGAGGTTTCAGGTGCTTCATCTGGGTGCATTGTGAACAATTCTTTGACTGCTATAGTTCTGCTCTTTAATCTAGATTATTCTTTCATGCTTCTGGCAAATTTTGAAACTTTATTTTATAAATGCCTAAGTATCTGAATTGGTCCACAGACTTCCGTGGCAGAGCATGGATTGCTATAATAAGGAATCTTAGTGTCTTCTAAAAATCACTGGAGAAAGCAAGATCCTGAGCTTTATCATTCTTTCTCTTTTCCCTTAATTTGCTTTTTCTCACTCATAAAGTCTTGTGGTTAGGGACAGCTTGACCTGGGAGAGGAATAATTCATTTTTATCTTTAAGAATACCATATCTAGTTTTCAGGTATTCTTCCTAAGTATTTCTTAAAGGTAAACATTTGAAAGTGGTTTTCTTTCAATTAATAATTGGAAAAGTAAAGTCTCTTATTTAAGAAAATAAGAGGGCTTTATATCACAAAAACATTTTTTTGGGAACAATTTAGTCTCAAGTAATAAAAATAGCCCCCAAAAAGTTTAACTATCTATTCAAAAGTATTCCTTTGTGTAGTTAACTTGTAATATCCTATTATCTTGGCAGTTCCAGGTATGTTGGAGCATAACTACTTATATATCCAGCTAAGTGTGTGATGTCTTCCCTGCAGGCATCACCAACACGCTGTCTCCACAGGCAGATGGTGGGGACCACCGGACGCTGCGTGTTCAAGCACGGAGTCATTCTCGATCCTGCACATGATGCTGCTGCACCCAGCCAGTGAACAAGGAGGCAGCCCAGCTCACAGGCAGGTGAGTTGAGACATCCAGTACAAAGAGCACGCAAGCTCTGGAGCTGCCTTCAAACCTGGGGCCCACAGACTAGGGCTTAAGCTAGCAATACAGCCTATGTATGGGTAAAAATAGAAGTAATTCTTCTCTCTCTTTCTTCTTAACTCAGAAAAATATTTTGATTACTTATATAGTTGAAGAAGGAGTAATTTGAAGCAAGGAAAGTGTCTGTTGACTCTGCAGTAGCCCTGTCATAAAAAATGGATTCTATTTTTAATACACGCCATTTGGAAAGCAAAGCCCCTTTTAAAATGCTTCAGAACTCATGTCCTTTTTAATTGCCTGGAATTCATGGTGGCTCTGTGAAAAAGCCATAAACATATACAATCATAAAAACACACTTAGACAACCCAAACAGAATCAGTGCCATATTATTTTACTTTATTATTCCTTGTGGAGTACAGATTGGTCTTCCTACTTTGATATTTATTTATACCAAGGAACTACAGGAACATAAATGCCACTCTTGGGATAATCCTAATGCTGAGGCCGAACAGAATACGCATTGCATCTGTCTCATTTGCAGTAAAATGAAGGAGGGTTTAGGTGTAATCCTCCTAATGAAGGACAAAGTTAAGGTTGAATGTAGTCTTCAGGATGAATGTGTCATTGTGAAATTTAAAGAACTGCAATTTTGCATTAAAAAGTTTTCTCAAAAATATCAAATAACTAAGATGGGGAAAAGTGTAGTTCTGTTGTTTTATTATTCTCTTCTCTTTGAAGCTACTTAAGAATTCTGTGCAAGACCTTAGTGCTCATATGAAAAATTAATGATGGGTTTTTGCTAAACAGAAAGCCTTCTTATTTTGCACATGATTAACAAAGAAAACCCAATGCAGAAGTGAGATACACAGCAGGGGATGGTTCTCTCTGAGGCCAACTCACAGCTTCACACCAGAACATTTATTGACATGGGAAAATACCCACTTTTATCTAAGGACAGTTAAATAGATAGGATATGTGCAGGGCTGTACATACTAAATAACAAGGAACAGATTCTTGACAAAGGAAAATGTCAACCAGAATAAACAAGCAGCCTCGCAGCAGGCTGACCCTGCACCGTGCCTGTGGGCTGTTCGGAGTCTGCTGCAGAGCCGAGCACAGCGCTGGTCTTTTGCTAGTTACTGTCAGGAAGTAGATTATCAGCCCAAAGGCTGCAGGGTGACTTCAGGCTGCCTGTAGCAGAAGAAAACCCAAGGCCGTGTAGGCAGAATATGATATACATAATCCAGATCTGCATGCTGCTCACATGCTCGTTTGATTTGATGTTCCTCCCATACAAAGACCTCATTTTAGGGGGAAGAGGAGGAGGGTTGCATACTTTTCCGAAAGGTCTTTCCTCGTGTATAAAATCATCAAGGGTGTGAGGTTATGTAAACTTGCCAAACTGAAAGCATCCTGGTTTAATTCTGTGGTTGTTTTATGTACTTCTCACTTTTTAAAACTCCTCTTTGTTTTGTGCAGGAAACTCTGTGCATCTTCTGAGAATTGAGATGGGCCACGTGCTACCCACAATCTCAAGAGGAGAGCCTGTCCAAAAGGTATAAATTTCATAACTTATAATGATAATACAAATATTTTAAGCATAAAAAATGTCAAACATTTATTACTGATGTGTTCTGATTTACCACCAAGTGCAGGAAGTTTTTGATAAATATCTTTGAAATACAACTGTGAAGTACACAAAGCTAAGTGGGATTATAAATCTCTGGTCAGACTCAGGGTTTTAGCTGTCAAACATGAATGACACAGATCACCCACCCTTCATGAACTGGACCTGAGGGATTTCTTTTGCTTGCCTGTTATACTCATGAAAGGAGAACTATCCCCAAAATACTACAGTTATCTCTAGGTTTAAAATGGATTTCTGTCAGTATTTCAAGGACCTAAGTATGCATGAAAAGTGCAGAATTACAATCTGAAACAATCCTTCCCCTGCCCCCAGCACATACACACAGTTACATGTATAAACTTAGTTTTCTTAAGGCTTAATTCCCATAGTTAGTAATGAGGAAGGATAACTATGTTATCTCAAGTATCTCTTACTTTTGAGCTAAATAATATGTGGTAAGAATTAAAGTTGATAAAGATTTATTGGTCTTTTGCAGGAAGGGCCAGGGCACTTTTTTGATTAATAGGCTATCATTTTTAAATAATAGGGAATCAATTTTGTTACATATAAAAAGACATTAAGCCACCTATAGAGCACTGGATAACAGCATGTATGAGCTTTCCTAAAAGGCTTTGTATTTGAGCTTGCTTGATCCATTCTCTTGAAGTTATCCAGTGGTAGCAGTACAGTGACTATTGTACAATTATAGAACCAGGTTAGCTGAATGATTGAATTGGCTAACTGCCACTTTCAGAGCAATTATTTTTTTTCTTGTAGATTTTTAGATCAGATCCCCGCAGGAACAGATTGAGTGGAATTTTTATATTGCTATTATGAACGTTTTGATATTGCAGTAATGATTTTTTTGATATTTGGTAATAAAACCTTGAAATGCGAGCAGTGGAAGCCTCAGAGTAGCTTTCATAATCGAGTGCCTTTTTTTTTTCCTTTGGTTGTTGTGATGTTTCCTTTGCCATCATCAATTGCTTTTTTCTTTATTAATCTTTATTATCATTTTTGTGGAGATTTCTCTCACTGCTTTGCCTAACCCCAAGTACTGCCAGTTACAAAGTTTATTTAAAAAAAGAAGAAAAAAAAAAGGTGCTTCAATTATCGCATCAAGTAGGACTAACTAGGCACAGAGCAGCACGAGTTTCATTCACTGTGGATTTTATTAATGGTTACATGTCAAAAAAAGTTCAGCTCTTATCTGAGAACAAGTAGGGTAATTTGATACTGTGAGAGATATTCCAGACTGTAACTCTGATATTCCAGACTTGATATTCCAGTCTGTAACTCAAAATTTAGACAAACAGTTGATTTCAGGAATTAATATAATTTGTTTTTATTATATAAATAAATATATATATTTATATAATATTTTATATATATATATATAATGTTTTTACTATATAAATATATATATAATCACACAGCTATTAACAGCAGAACTAGAGATGAGCTTGCTAGTGATATGAATCCCTTGCTGCTCAGATCCTCCCAGCTATGTATGCAGCTTGGAGCCGCTATTGCCTTCTCACCTCCGCTCAGTGGGAGCACTGATTTGTGTTTCTTAGCTCCTCTTATCCAAAAATATCCAGGAAGTCTATAGGCATTCATTTACTCTTGAGACTTAAAATGCCTTTTTTTTTCTTTTTTTTTTTTTTTTTTTTTTTTGCCAAAATTTAATGGCAGCCTCCAAAGTTTATGTGAGGCAATATGATAGAAAAATAAGGACAGACAGACACACAGCAATGGCATTATCCTCATTTCCTTAGGATACCAAGCTAAAAATGAAAATGTAACCTCAGACCCTTTGCTGAAGGCTTCTCCTTTGAAAGCCTGAGTAAGAAAAGATAGAACCCAGGTCAGAAAAGACATCTGAGATGATTACTCTATTCTTGCAACTCTGTGAAAGGAGTCAAGAAAAAAACTAATAGGTTTTAAGTCTTTTTACATCACCATTATTACTATTTTAATTAATAATAATATTTTTATTAGATTTACTTCTCATAGAACAAAACTGTCCTGCAGTACAATTAAAATTAGTGAGACATAGGGGGATGGAGTATGTGTGTGTAGAGGTTTCCCTCCTCTCCTGCTGATGTGCTCTGCTAGAAAGGCAGGCTGGAGAGTGGGCTGTTGTCATTTTGGTATGGCAGATTGCAGTCACTCTGGGAGGTAAAAAAGCCCTCAGCACAACCCCTTTCCCTCACTAAGGTATTCAGCAGGGGTGACAGAGAGGTTTTCAGCTTAGGTCTTGTATAACAGGATGGATAACGGAGGTAGGTTGCAAGAGGAAAGGCGGTGCTTTCCCCTGGCCTCCCCACACCTCACACTGCTCTTACAGGCATCTTGTAACTATTAAGATAGGTGTTTAGTATCTGCACAACTTGTGTTTTGAAACTCTTCACTCAATCCACTAGTGACCTTGGGAGACCCTGCCACATGTGCTAGCAATTGTGTAGTTGCTGCATTTCCCTACAAGGCACTTCTAAACCTTTAGGTATTGGAAAAGTCATTGGCTCTGGTAGAACTAGCATGCAAAAAAAAGGCAAATATTTCATAAGGACAAGCAGAGAGAGTATTCTTAGGCTATTGATACCACATTTCAGTCTGCTGAAATCCTGCTGCTAAATAGACCTCCCTACTGGAGAGACTGATCAAAGTGGCCATTACAGTGGGACAAACTGGGGAGCTATTGATTGCATGTGAGAACACTAATCATGTAATAGCAAAGACTGAGCATGCTGGTGGGACTACTATTTGCATAAAAAGGTAGCATTTCAGTGTCAGGATGCCAGAACATTAATGGGAGCAATCCCAGACCTAGTCATATCCCTTGCCACATTCAGCACCATTCCTGAGTGTTATGATTTTCCAGGGTCTAGACGACCAAGACAATACCTGATATCGTCTGGAACAAACAAGTTAGTGCATCTATTCACTGCGCTACATAGACACTAGAACTGAAAGTTCTAATTCCAACAGGCCTAGAGAATGTGGTTTTTTCTCTTAAACATACCTGCATAAAAGCATCAACTTCAGGTTTTGAAATGGCTGTGTGATTTTTGTAAATGTTCCTTCCTCCTAACAAGCTAATTTTGTCCAGTTTAAGTATTCAAAAATAATAATAATAAAAAAAGGAGATATCTCCAAAATTAGGAGCCAGAATAAAAGACAATCCTTTTAAAACAATATTTCCTCCTTTCTCTTTCTAGGCCTTTTTATGAGCCCACCAAAGATACAGCCTAAAAATGAGAATAGAAACTTACTACTCTTTTTAATAAATGCTAAATATTGCAAAATTTATATAGCTCAAGTTTTATGACTTTAAGGAAATACACATGAAATTATAACATCTATTATAAGATGCAGACTAGGCAACATTCAGTAAGTTTACCACAGGTTTTACCTGGATTATACTTCATAATTTCTGCATTCCTTCTTTCCTGACTTTGCCACTGTACACTGCTAAGAGTTAGTTATTCATGAAAAACAACTACCAGTGTGTTCATTAAGGGTTTAACTTGGAGAATAACGTATATAACCAGAAAATAAAATGTCTTAACAGATCATCTACAAGCCCCAAATAAGTATTGAGATAACCAGATGCCAGCTCCCCTGCACAGTGTTCTCGAGCGGTCCTTGGCTGCTGCCAGGGGCTTGCAGGCCATTGTCTCTTTCTTCCCACCTTTGTGGGGTCTGGTTTCTTTCAGATAGGGTCAGGGGAATCCAGGGTCGCACACCCAGGCACCTGGGCTCTGAGCTGCTCAAAGGCTAAGAGATAAAAAAGTAGGGTGGAAGAAGGTTGTTGACTGCATGTGATATATGCTTAGTTTTGGAAAGAGACCCAAATAGTGAAACGTTGAATTAAATGTCTTTAAACCCACCTATTTACAGGGTAATGGTACTTGTCACCTAGTGCCTGCAATTCTCTGTGCTCTTCAGACCTGGGAGGAATCACCAGGATATCAGCAGGAGGCACTGGTAGCTGCACAGAGCATTAACCAACCAGGGTCCCGAAAGGGGTGAGTCCCGTCAGTGTCAGCTCGGCCTGCTGAGGAGATGTGGGGAGGGCTCCATGGCTGGGGAGGGCAATGGGATTGCCTGCTCAGGGGAGAGTCTTGGCATCATAGAGATGAAGAGCTCCAAAGACTTCACTTATGCCTGATGGTCTTGTAATTAAATGTTACAGACTTGATGACCGTGGCATTGAAAGCCTCAAGGCTAATTTATATGTTACCACCAAAATGTCTTATTTTAGTTTGCTTGTAAAAATACTGTACAGGCATGACTGCCTGTCACTGCAAATGGTTTATTTCAGTGATGCTTGGGTGACTCTCAAAATTACTAAAAGCTGCACGTAATTACTGCTAAAAAGCCCTGTACAGAACGACTAATACTTCCCCTACAATAGCTTTTTTTATGACTAAGGCTTTCCTGATGTGCCTGACAATGCTAGGATCACAAACAAGCAGCCTGCCAGCAAATAAAGAACAGCTTTTTTTCGAAAACAAAGTAGTTTGATTCAATTATAATATTATGTGCATAATTAAAGTTTGTGTCACTTTTCCAAGAGTTGCCCATAATTCAGAACAGCGGGGCAAGGTGGAAGAGAGAATAATGAAAGTAGATAGGAGCTAGTTGTAAGACCTGTAATATGTATGATGCCATTATAAGGTATTTACTGGCACATTTAAATGCTTTATGTAGTAAAAGTTGCTCATAGTGATTTGAGCTATGCGACTCATGTAGGTGTTTACACAATTGATGAGTGAAAGAGAAAAGGATTCTCAGGACTCGAGCATCCACCTAGAACATACATCCTCATCAGTTTCTTGTACTCAGGAGCTCGCCCCACCAGCAACATTTCAACACAGGTATATCAGGTAGACTGAACTGCAGTTCTGTGCCATTCACACTTTCTTTAATAATTATTTGACCAGCTTTAAAGTTGATCAAATATCTAATCCTAACCCTAAACCCTAACCCATTGCCACCATTCATTGGAATGTATTAATAATGATAAATAAAGCATTCATTGAATGCAAACCCTCATTGAATGCAAAGAATACAGTGCTGATTCAGAAAGGAAGGTAGAGAAATATTAGGTGACTGTTACCCAGAGTTTGCAGCAAATGAGTAGAAGAAATAGAAGCTCTTGCTGGTGTCCTTTCTTCCAGATCATCTTTCCCACATTTGTGGGAGTGATTTTGCATATGACCTGTCTTGAAAATATGAAAAATATATGCAATATGCAAAACAGCCAATTGGACAGCCTTTTGGAATGTATCATCATTTATGAAAGGTACATCTTGAAGCCTAAACAGATTGTGTGCAATTAATTGCATGCTGTCAAAAAGACTACAACATTTTACTGCCAATTTGTAAATAAATCCTAGTATGGAAAGGAGTAAATTTATGTGGATAAATAAAAAATAAAACAATGTACAAATGTACTGCAACACTACTTTTATGCACCAGCCTTTAAGAATTGCACTGACTCTCTAAGAATATACTGTAATGCAGAGTCATTGAACACATCTGGGCTTCTCCATATGTAAATATTTAAATATTTATACATAATCCAGATGAATAAAATCCTTGCTTACTTGAAAAGCTTAAAAAGTAGTCATAAAGTACCAAAAGCAAGAGTACTTTTTGATTAAAATCTTGGCTTTTATATAAGCATTTTTGGACCCTAAAGATATGCTGAATGGTGTTAGTCAAGTGTGGATCATTCTAAATATACAGGATTGCAAACAAAGCAATATTCCCTTTATATCTTGATGGTGACCCTCAAATGATCTTTGTTATAAATATGCCTGTCCTGGTGGCTGGCCAATACCTGACTCGATTTCCTTTTCTGTGCTGCCTAGCTCCTTTTGTGTCACTGTTGTTGCCACCCTGTATCTCGTGGTTTCCCTCCCTAATATTCAAAAATTGCAATACATTTGGTGCCACCGCTGATTTGCTGAGCAAGTCAGTGGCCACCTCAGTGACTCAGATTTGGCCTCACTTTCAAAGGAAAATTATGATGCCCAGGTTTCAACTCCTTTGGTGAACAGTATCACAAAAGCAATATAGAAACCTTCTGTAGTTATTCAAACAGACTGTGTCACAAGCTATTAGGGGCACTGATGGACAATCTAATTGTGGATATGGGTGGAGGAAGTGATACATAAGCAAATGATATGTGAAAGGCTCAACTTGTATTATTTTTAATTCAAGGGATAAAATATAATGTTGAGGCAGTGCACATGAGGAGCTAGATAATCGTATTTACCCGCAGCTCTTTTCATCTCTCTTGTATTTAATAAACCAGCCAAAAGGGCTCCAGTGTCAGTGGGAATCTGGCCCAGGTAGCTGCCAGGACTGCAGTAAGTGCTCTTTGTGTCCCCTCTGAAGCTCACATCCACCTCAGCAGTTTTGAAAACAAGTCAGTTTGGCCCTTGGGAAAGAGCAGGACTGCCTATGTGTCCCGGGCACCCACACACCGTGGTCGAGAGCACCGAATGTCTTTCCCCCACTCCTCAAGAACGGTAGCAGACCCAGAGCTTACTGCTCCTCATAGGCACTCCCTGGTGCTCTCTGTACCTGAAAAACAAATCTGAATCTGAAAGTTTTCTCTTTGTGTGAAGCAGTTCTGATTTTTATTCTTTTTTTTTTTCCCCTTTTATCTTGTAAGGTAGCTATAACTGTTCCAGAAATGACAGAATCATCCAAAATAACAGATTGTCAGGGAAATCTGAAGTTGAGAAAAGGTGAAATAAAATGTGCATTTGGATGAAAGGCTACAAGAAAGCAGAACCCCCAAACTACACTCTTGGGGTCTCTACTACTATGGGCGATCTGCCTGCATGTGGAAACCAGGTAAATGGTGAAACTTGAATTTTATACTTAAGAGCATAGAAAGAGTTGCTTGACCCAAGCTAAATTAATAATGGCACTTTGCTTCATGGTTTAACAATATTTAAATAACATTTTTCTGAGTATTGAAGTGAAAATATTTTGGTTTCTTTGAGATATACAGCCCTCCCCTCTAAATCAAAGTGGTTTACTTCCTTTTATTTTTTTTAAGTAAGTTGCAGTTGACTCTAGGGATAGACCAATCCCTTCAAAAGTCATCTTTGGGTTTTAAAGTTAAAGACACTCTATGCCTCTCCACAACTATGCCTCTCCAGCTTTTTTTTTTTTTTTTTTTTTTTTTAAATCAAAGTTACAAAATATAATCATATATTTCCAATGGTTT
>JAVCKT010013469.1:0-12484 GCA_032273925.1 Rhynchotus rufescens
GCAGGAAGGTTGGACTAGATGATCTCTAGAGGTCCCTTCCAACCTTGAATATTCTGTGATTCTGTGATTCTGTGACTCTCTCAGTAGGACTCTGCCTGGAGTCAGACTCTGTCCTATAGCCACATCAGCAAAACAGAAGTCCTGCAGGGACTCTATCCTCCAAGTTTAGGAGAGCTGATGAATTAATGCATCCCCAAAATGCCTATATTGCAATCCTATCCAAGGGGAGAGGGCTCTGCCCAGCTTGTGCATGCCTCATGAAGAAGCTTATCATCACAGTGCAAAACATTTGTGTCCTGAAGGCCCTTTAGCACTAAAATCAACAATCTAAAATATATACACATTCACAGAGGAAAAGATTATAGCGCTTACGATTTATAGTGACTCAGTGCCGAAGGGCAAAAGCCATTCCCCTTCTTGAGTTCATTTACCTTGGGAACTAAATCAGAATTTTCAATAGAGGTACATAAAGAGGAACTGATACTGAATGGAGGGGTAGGAAAATATAAGCTCTGTGTCTCTCACCCTTGTTGCATTCATTACCTTCCTCAGATAACCACATCAGTGCTTGGAGGCTACAGGTGATGGATGCTTAACACAGATTTTCTTACTTCACTGTGGAATAGATGACAAAGGCAAATATTATGGTTTATTTTATAATAACAATGATTAATTCTTGTCACAATAAATAAGCTGCAAATGTAGTGATGATAACAGAGAACTGGAAAACAACTGGTTGGAGTCCTACTTGAGGTATTTTTGGAAAGTTTACTGATTTAGTTTCTTTGCAAACTTTCAAGTCCCATTAAAATACTACAACCATACCTGCTGTTCAAGCAGAACTCTCTCTCTCTTCATCCTTCTCCTACTGAATCAGACTCACTATAATTATGTGCACAGACACAAAGTGAAATTACTGTAGCAAAGGTGCAAATTTAGCCTAGAATGAAAAGGGACATCAATTTCAAAGTCTATAACTAGGTATGCTTCACTATCAAATGCTCAGTAGGAGGCCAAGAACTTCAATATTTATTGAGCACATTATGCTTTCTCATTATATAATACAGTCCTGTGCTACAACACAAACATATTGTTTTTACACAAGACTTCGGATAATATTATTTGAAATGCCGTCTTAACATTCAGTTTAGCCTTAGCAGCCAGAACAAATGTACTAATTTGAGAACCATGTGGTCACAAATTCTTCTAGAAAACACTTTTATTGTAGATGTATATATATAATATTGTAACAAAAAATAAAATAATTTAATATTGGCAAAATAAATGCTCTCAGATGATCTGCTAACCCTTGCTGATGCCTCCAATTAACTGTCACAGAAGTAATTAAAATGATTTGCAGCAATGGAGAATGAATATGGAATTCATCTGCTGTGCTTGATCATTGATTGGTAGTAAAGTATTTGCAATCAAAAAGGGTATTCTGTACATGGCAAAAATGAGAATTTTCATCATATCTAACAGTTTAACTCTTCTTGTATCTTAAATTGATCAATTAATGTTACATTTAATGTTTTTACACTTATCCGACAAGGAATTGTGTAAGCCAACACATCGTTTGCTTTTGGCAGATGTCAATTGCTCTCATCATTGTTTAAGAAAAGAAAAGAAATTGTGACTGCAAGAAATGAAAAGAAAGATTACTTCATTTTCATTCCAAATAAAAATGTATTATTGATTAGCTTTACAGCATTTTTGGCTGTTTATCTCAAATAATGTTTACATTATTTGTTCAGAAGTCTTTTTCTTATTGCAGTGGCATCTTTCTAGAGTTAAAAATGCAACAGGGGAAACATTATTTTCCTTTATGCTTCTTACTAGAGGAAGCAATGCTTTAATGTATATGTCCTTGGCTTCCAAGAACATCTAATAAACCTTTCACACTGAGAAGTCAGGCCATCACAGTCATAGCATCAGAGGAACAAACTTCCATGATGACTTTGGGGATTTGTGATATCATTGAAAGCAGACAAGTTTCTTTCTTCCTATGAATGGGGAGATGAGCTAGATATGAACAAGTTCTGAACCATAGTATAGAGCCATTTAATTACAGTAAGTACAGTGCTGAACCCAAATTATCAAGGCTTACCAAGAGGCAGCATAAATTAACTTGAGCTCAGCATGGTGGTAGAGCTACATCTGTGTGAATGTAACATCCTGGAGCCCACTGCCTTTCTGAGGATTCCTTTTCCCAAAGAATATTCGAGGGAGTGAGGAGGAAGGTTCCGTTATCTCTTTTGTTGTATATCACACTGATGACGTTATGCAAATGGAAAGCAAAGAGCAACAGCCTCATCAAACTTCTTGCAAAGCCCAGTCTTCACTAGGGATACTGTGATCCTCCCAATGGAGTGAATTCACTGACAATTAAGCTCTACAGCCACTTGACATATAAAAATGCTATTGCATTTCAAAAAATCTTTACAGCCAAAACTTCCAGTGCACTGAAGCTCCTCACACAAGCTCTTCTAAGCTAATATAGTCCAAGCAAAATTAAGGAAAGTGGTTAAGGGAAAATGAAGAAAACATCCTGTCTTGTTCTAGGTGAAACACGTAAATGTTGTGGTCTTGCACTCTGCTGATATGCAGACCTGGATATTGCCTTTACAGTATGGGTAAAATGCTTAGCACATAGTCAATCTCATCAGAAATCACCATGATATTCCCAGTTTACAACACAGCAAATCAAAGCAACAAATTCTAATACAGCAGGGAACTATTAAGCTTTCAGTTGCTTTTCTTGATCACTCTCTTTTGCTTTATTCTTTTTTTTATGTTTTACAAATTGGCAAGGGAAGAACTAGATCTAGTTGTCACTTCACAAATCCCAACAATTTCATTCAGATTAGCAATCCAAATTTGAATCTGGATCCTAATTTTACAATTGGCTTTTTTTTGTAAGAGTCCAAATTCTTTTATGATTGAGGCAGTTTCAAAAACTAGGAAATCTCTAGCTGGATGCACCTTTTTTGATGAGCTGTAATTTCTTTGAGACACAATAGAAGACACTATGAAAACGCAATCAAGTGTGGAGATAAGCCTGGAGAAGGGAATGGTGGTCCTCATGGGTCCATTTACCACTTCTACTAAGAACAACTGTCAAACAGTCCCATTAAAATATTTTTGGAATCATTTTGTATTTGTGCTTTTTTTAAAAAAAAAAAGAAAATTAAATTTCTCCTTCAAAAGTTTATGCTAATAAAAGCAAACAAAAAACTATGAATAACCATATGAAAATAATGATTTTCCATGAGAAAGGGTGTACCATTTTTTTTAACCATCAGTCCATTACCATACATCAAGCGAGTATATACTCATATCTTTTGCAGTATCAGAAAGGAATTGACCTGTAGGCCCAGTCCATGTTTTTATATAAACCATTAAAAAAAAAAAGTGTTTCAAAACAAAATTCATGTAAATACTAGACAAAGACAAAATTTGAAAACTCAAGGTGTGAAGTACCATACTTAAGTCACATTAGCATAGAGGATGGAGTGGCTCAGAGAACGATATGTCACATCCTGCATCACTGAAGGCAGGCAAGAAATGCTTTCATTGAATTGAGATAATATAAAATTAAGCTGCTGTTCTGGGAGAGGGACTGTAGAAATATCCATTTTTAAAACACTTCTACTTTTAAGCGTATAAATAAAGCTGCAAATGCATGTATTACCTGACAAGTAAAACATAATCATGCAACTAGGGACTGGAAAATTCATGCTCATTCACTTGAGTACATGACATACCTTAGCTTCAGAAATGCTTAACTTCATAACGAATAACAGTGAAGCCAAAATGTTGTATCCCATATGTTTCTGTATTTAGTGTTATATTAAAGAATTTGTGTAGGCATAAATTGTATGTATAAGAAGCATACATAGATAGACACCTTCCCCTGTATACACATATAAAATTTTATTTGCAATGCATTATTCACAGCCAGTAATAAAACAAAGAGGTCAGGCTAGAGAAAATTTTGTGAAATATTTAGCAAGAATGAACATTTTACCTTCAAGTTTGCAGAAACATTTTGTCATTCAGATTTCTAAAGCGAAAGGGAAGGCGTGCACCAAGCTTACAGATTTTAAAAAGAACAACTTCCTCACAGTGAATTTTAGTTATTGACTCAGATAGCTTGCTATTTGAACTTTTTGAATTTCCAGAGGAGAACGGAAAAACAATAACAACAAAAAATCACAACAATTGTGCAAACAATCAATGTGTCTCAAAGGAGATTTAAGGTTTTCCATAACAATGACATGGAGGATGCAATTTTTATGTAATTTTTATGTTGCAAAGACAACCAAAAGTCTTTAAATTAGCAGGGAATTCTTTCTTAATTTCTTAATTTCTTAAAAGTTGCACTAATTTCTTAGAAGATACCATTTTAAAGAAATGACCTCAGCTGAGTATCCAAGATATACTGGGACAATACTTTTGCCTGAGAAATTTCAGGTCTTCAATCTTAACCCCACTTGTGTAAGAAGAATAGTTACTGATATTGAAAATAAAATATGAGAAAATGGGTTAAATTCCACTATTCAGTACTATAAATACTTTTTTTTTTCTCTCAGAGAACCAGTGATGCACATAAGAAAAAGTTGCTAATTTTCCATGGTAATAATTATACATTTAACAAGGTACTATTATACTTCAAAAGGTTCACACTAATGCACGGATAATTATTGGACCAATAAGTATTTGATATTGCATCTACAGCCAAAAATGAAACATTAGTTAAGAGTATGACAATGTTTTTTATGTTGGATAAAAAAGCAGAGGTAATTTGGGTACTGATGCCCAGACTGAATTTGTGACACAGCTCATAAAAAAGCAGATAATTTCTACCCTTTAAATCATTTTGGGAGCAGATTATTTTCCCCTCTCTCTCTCTCTCTCTTTTCTGCCTAGTTTTCAACTGCATATCCTTTTTTTCTTCCAGCGATGAAATCAAAGAGGAATTATCAGAAACTAGAGAGTCCTCAGATGGGTTTGTTTGTATTTGAGGGAGAGGCTCTTTGGACAGGGATGTTTCTCTACACTGCAAACCCATGATTTCTTACATGCTGGAGCCCAAGGTGCTCTTTGGTGTTACCAAGGCTGTAAGAAGCAGATGAAGTCATACAGTAAATAATAATACGCAGTCAAAGAGAAAGAGTATGTCTTTCCTGTTAACAGGGAGGTGGTCACAAAATTACTAGATATTTTGCAAAATGCAACTGAGAATGTGACACACCACAACAAACAGCCTGCTGGCTGTTGAAATGCAAAGGCTTTCATCAGCTTGCTGCTACTGTGTTGGTTTTCTGCACACCATTGTACTAGATGTACATTGAAACCTTGTGGTTTCAAAACACATCACCTGCTGATCCCGCTATTCCTACGCCTTCCTTTTAACTCTGGATCATTTAACTAATTGCATCATTCGGGTATTCCATACTTCTCATGTACCCCAAACAGAATCTTCAATTTTAAAAGTCCCTGTTTTCCTGTAACTCCACTTGAGGAGAAGCTCATTGATGGAGTCAGTTAGGGAGGCGTGTGAAGAGTCTCCTGAAAAAGCAGAGGACCTAGAGAAGCTCACATACTAGAATGTGCTTCAACTATTTCTACAGGCCCCATCGAACAAACTCAGTAGAACAGAGAGCACAAATCCTCTGTTTTTCCTACCTGAACTCTGCCCCAACACTGTTAAGAGTGGATTAGGGCACTAAGGAAAGAATAAGGCCCTGTTTCAGCAGGCTTCTCCCAGGAAATTAAGGGGACCTCAACCCCATTTGCAAAATCATCTGGGAAGCACCTTTTCCATTATCATCAGTAAAACCTGATCACAGCTTTAAAGTTGAGCCTAAGCTTAAATACATAGAGACAGGCTTAATTAAATACACGTTGTCAGCGTAAGTCAAGGTTCATAAAAGCTTTTTTTGAATCAAAGAAAAAGTAGTCCCGGAGACATGGCACCCAATCCACTATGTACTTTCTTTTTTGTCATATATCTCTCTTTTGAATGCATTATTTCTTGTACCCATAGTTTTAGGCTTCAGTGGGTATGACAATGGAAACATGGGCAAATTGCAATCACACTTTTTAGACATTAAAAGCATAACAACAGATTATATAGTGTTTTCAAGTAAAAGCTTAAGGCTGGTAAATTATTAATTAGTAGAAGTCACTCTTGGTTAAGGGACTTTTCACTAGTCTTTCAAAGTTGAACAGATTACTGGAAGAAATATTCTGTAAGAATTGCAAAATGAGTCAGTAACACCTGCAGGATTTGGGGACTAGGTTTTACTGGGGTTATTTTTATTTAGAGCTTTTAGCAACTACTAAATTAATTCTTTTAATTTCACATTGCATACAGTTGATGGAAAACGGCAGGGTGGGGCAGGGGCGCAACAGGAAAATGAGCTCTTTAAGGCATTAACCCCTTCATTCCTGAGGATTTATTCTATGCTTAAAAGGAATTTGATGATTTCAGTTTTCTTCTTCTTTTCAACTTTGTCTCCATTAGTATTATTGCATGCATAAGGGGTTGCAGAGACTAGCCCTTATATTGTAATGTAATCACAGATTGATTCAGCTCTGCAATCAGTCACTCATCTATGATGGTCTCACCAAGAATTTCTGGAAGGATCAGCCTCAGTTTTGTACTGATCACATAAATCACTAAAAAAAAAAAGTTCCTTCTGTATTACTGTATACCAATCCACACATCCTGTTTTGAGCAGAGGGAGAGAGGAAGAATCATGAAGCCTGCTTCTTTTCACAATTAATAAAATAACTATGCATACTATTCAGAGTAAACACCACCCCCCAAACTTGCACTTGCAAAGAAAATCTGCTTTTAACTTAAAAAAAAAAAAAAAGGAAAAGAGTGGGAGGGAGGAAAGGAAGATTGGGGGAAAAAAGTTTAAAGAATAGAAACAGTGTGTGAATTGGAATGTGCATGTGGGGAGAAAAGGGATGTCCAAAGATCAGCATTCCTGAGAACAGGCCGTTTACCAATGTCTAAATAGCTAATAACTGAACGTAAAACTGTCTACTCAATCTAATAAAAATGTACTATTACATTATTTACTACAGTATAAACTTCAAAACATTAACATGAAAAAGGTAAATAGAAAACTGAATATTTACTATGTCAAAGACTAACCTTGCTTTCTGAAGTTTGAGTCACATATTGCCATTAATAATACTGACAAGAATATTTCCCCTGACATGACTGGAATTAATATGAGGTAAAGGGAGTATACAGAACTGCTGAATTTGGCCTTTGTCTCTTGCTTTGTGATATCCATCTCTGCAGAGTCCCTTGTGCTTTGGACACCTGGAAAGCTAATACCAGACTCCAGTGTTAGCTAATGGCTCGGACTCTCGCTTCTGTGCATGTGGTGACACAAATTCATTTTATTTCTGGCAGACAGTAGGTATACCTCCCCCTCTGGAACTGTCACCACTATCTCCTTATTCAACAGCTTATATCTGGTACTTTCAACAAATGTTGCCTTCACTCTCTATAGCCTAAAATGATAAATACTTCACCTGTATCTAGCAGCTCTTGCTAGTACTTCTTTCTCAAAAGGCAACATAACACTTCAGAAATGGAAAATAAATATCCACAAGGAATTCTGAAGAGGGAAGGGCATGTGCAAGTGCAGCCATGCAGTGAATTAATCTTTAACCACGAAATGTCAACGTCCTCTTAAAATACAGAACAATCCTACACTGAGGTATCAGCTAAACTATTACAAATAAACCCCACCAAGCCAGTTGGTGGTGGGTACTTGTTGCACCCGCACTGTTGTTACCCAGGTCTCTGCATGGCCGTGTGACAGGAGAGGAAGCAGGCGTGACAGTAGCTTGTGTCTGCAGAGCAGTAGTTGTCCGTGATGATAATGAGGACTTTGCTAATGCGCTTTCCGGATCCTTGCAAGCCAGAAACCCAGAGGCAGCGGCAGTGCCTCAGGCCGCACTGCTAATGGTGCCCACTTCAGACGCGTCCGTGGCGCCTGGTGCAGGTGGCTCTTGTTCCCTCTGCGGGCGCCTTTCCCCTCCAAGAGGAAATCTTCAGAAAGATAATGTCCTCTAGAGGAATTTCCAGGTCTAAAATGCAGGACAGGAGTGCTCTGCAGTGCACTCTGCTCTGCCGGCTCTTCACTGCCCACAGAGCAGAGGATCTTCTGCAGTGCGTACTAGTTCTCCTCCAGCTCAAATATCCAGGTGCTTTTCCCCTAGAAATCCGAATATGCTCCACAAATGGAGCAGATCCAGGTGGTGTCCTGCAACACACTCAGTGGACAGTCAAGTTATGCCAGCCCCAGAACTTCTGTATTTGCAGCATAAAGAAGGCAGTGTAGCTGCAATACAGCTTGACAACTTGATCCTCCCACATCATTGTCTACAACGCTGTCACTTTTACACTCCACATCTGTATTTTCCAGGGAACCTCTTCTCTATCACATCTGTGTATAATTTGTAATTTTACAGTGGAGAAGAGGATTTGCTGTGTTGTTGTTTGCTGTTCAACCTGTGTTACTAACTTCAGGTCTTGTTAGTGGATTTTGAGAAGTGGCAAAATAATTTTCTTAGACTATAATACAGGTTCCTGACCAGCTTAGTAGCACTTTTCAAGACAGAGAGTCTGGACTGGCATTCAACCTGGTCTTCTGGAAGGCCAGAAATTCCCTACAAGACCTCTTTTTTTTTTTTCTTTGGCTTTCTTTGCCTAGAACAGAACAGATCAGAACAGTGTTTCTGAAGAATAGTGTAATTGTACTTATTTCTTATAAGAACTCACTAAAGCAATTGGAAGCTGAACTTCGCACCACCAGCCAGCAGTATACCTCCTGCAATGAGAAGATCTGCTTTAGAGCCAGGGGCACAATATGACCTGTAATTATTAAGGCCAGAAGAGGATTTGGCTCCCTTTTGTGAGCACTATCACTGACTATTCACATGAATTACTGCTTCTCAGTACAGGAGGTAAAAGACTTTAAATCCCTTTTCATTCCCGGAGCAAATAGGAAGCTTTTCATATCCAGCAAAAAGGTTCAACCATATTTTCATTAGGAATAATTCCACATGTTTCTCCTCAAAATGTAGAATATCAATAATTCTTAAATGTTGGAACATTTTTAGATGAGTCTATTTTATTGTAGTAAGGCCAGACTTTGAAACTCTAAGTAGCATTTTACTGCACATGTATTTTCACTGACCCTATGGGACTACTCTTAGCATATGTTATCATTTGGCACAAGTAAATCAATATCCCATAAACTGGCCATAAATTGTAGTAATAGGTCTGATTTTTCAGTAATAGTTCAGAAGTGAACTGCATAAGGAAGTTCATCTGGTTTCTAAAAATGAAACAATATATAAAGGTATCAAAAAATAAGGTTCCTTCCCATTATCTTAAAGAAGGGTCTGAAATTTGGCAAACACTCATCAATTTCACATTATTTCTGTATATGGCTCATAATCAGATCCACGAATAAAGTGAAAAAAATCAAACCAGTATTTAACTTGAAGTACTTTTTAACAACCCATTGTTCTGAATGCATTCAACAGATCTCTTCTTACTAAAATTATGGCAAATTGAAACAGTATTTCCCTTCTGAATCAGCATTCATTTCTTTCCCCTTCCCCCTGAAGATTGTTACATTTTGAAGCCATATATGATTATTTATTTATTCCTTTATAAAATGCATACACGGTCCCAAAAGCTAGAATATAACATTCTTTAGTACTCACAAATGCATTACTCATTATTACAAATTATTAGATCACTTAATCTTCTTTGCCAGTTCCTTCTCAGAAAAAAAAAATATTCACAGTCCCTCAATACCTGCCTAACATACAAAACAATAAAAGTAATAGTAATAATAATGATATGTTTGCTTGGGCTTTTATGGCACAGAAAACAAATGCCTGCTGACTAGCACTATACAGATTTACACATTGCAACTTGATACATGGCTGCGTAAACTCCTTACTCTGTGGATGCTCAGGCTGCTTAGAAAACATTCAATATGCTTTGAATGCTCTGAATGTTTCCCTTTAAGATGAAATAAGACTCAGACCTCTCAGCTGAAAGGTCTCTGTATGGAGAGCATGATCCTTTGGCAGGGCTTGTTCCTCTTGTGCCCATAAGCACACATTGCCTGCTGACTCTAGGCTGACACAAAATCCTACCTGGGATTGGTCTCCCTGCCCCTGGCTTTGTAGTCTGCTTTTCTCAGACCCAGCCTATGCTCTAAAGAGCTATTTGTTCACCTGATCTTCCTCATTAGTCTCATCTTCGGTGTCAAGGGCTGTTTTTCTTCCTTTACAGTCAAGCGTCTGATTACGAAGGGACTTTCCTAGCAAGAACAGACAAAAGCAAAGACATGCTCTGCATTTCCAATCATCCAAATCATGATATGAGTAACATAAAACACAAATTCTTCTCATTCTCCTGGAGAGATATTAGTGATGGATGATGTAAAAGGAATATGGGCTGCTCATGTCCTCAGAAGTCCTTACAGTGGTAATGAAATCACATTAATCTAAGACCTCCTGGAATAAAATCACTGTATCTACTTATGCTACCAGTTCGCTAGAGCTGACTCAGGTGAGCTCAGACTTCAGATTTTGGCTCTGTGCACTGACTGGAAGTAACACATTCCTGGTAGACATAGATGGTACACACTAACCCACTGCCCCAATCTGGACATATGAGACTTTGATACATATAGGGAAAAAGTACTCAAATTACACATTTTCATAGCTCAAGAAATTCTATCACAACTGATACGGTAAAGCTGGAACCTAACACACTTAAAATCCAAATGATTTCTGCATGTCTTTGAAAAAAAAAAAGAAATCGAATAAAAAATTCTGATCTTACATCCCCTTGTAAAAGAACTGTAGAGTCCTGTGATTTTTGCAGTGTTAACACTGAATATAAACAGTTCAGACATTCATAGATTTTGTTTTTATTTAACTAGGTCATAGCAACAAGGTTGCACCCATACATAACATTCATGCAACAAAAATAATAGTTGTATTTCTCACTGGGCCTGGGGGAATCTACGTCAAGACTAATATCTAATTTGGCAACAAAAATGTATAGCTTTTTACAGTGTGTGAAATGCAGACAGGGATTCTGAGTCTTCGAACTTAAATTTTGGGATGAGACTCTCTGAAGAGCAATGCTGATACTTGTGACATTTTCTAGAATATTTTCAGAACAAGTCTTTAAAAATCAGCCACTATGACTTTATTTTACTACCAGAAGGAGTAAACTTAAGCATTTCAGCATAATCTATTTTCTGTCACTATTTGTGTTTCAGAATTACATACATGAAAAATAGGTAAATCAATTTTGGAATTTAGAAGCTGAAAAATTGGATTAGTTTAATCAAACCAGGAACAAGGTAGATGGCTTGTTCATCTTGATGAAGTAGTTGCGATAAAGCTTCACTTTCTACTGCCTTTTTTGTTCAAAGACAAAAACAGCTTGCTAAATAGGCGGAAATTTCTTATCCATTCTTCCACTCCTGCTCTTCCAATACCTGTTAATGCATCAAACAATTATGCAGAGACTGTAACGCATGCTATGTAATGCAAGTTGAGAACATAAAGTAAGAGCTTATTAGCTGTCTCTATTAGCAGGAATAAGCAGGAATAAAATATCAAGTTGATTTCTGGGTGTGGGGCATTACATATCCTGCTGAGACAAACAGAAAATTCACACTTCTTTTGAATGCTGTCAGAGTGTAGGCTGGGGAGCACAGTGCAAACTGGGTTACACAAAATACAGGTACTGTGTAACCAGAAATGCCGAAAGCTTAAGGAAAACCACAAAAGCTTAAATTCTAAAACTAAATTTTGCCACAGGCATTCATTCCCATGTCACAGTATAGCTGAAGAATCCCATAAATTGGGCAGCCTTGATTAGAGCAGAAGCAGTCAACAGACTTTTGCAAACTTCCCACATAAATCTGCACTAAACAGAGAGATTTCAGCCTTGGCACACCTATTCATTTCCTGTACCTGTTTCTCATTTCCACATAGCCCAGAAAAAAATAGTAACCGTGATGAAGGAGCAATGATAGAGAGGACATCCCTCCTTCTCCCATTTGTCATCTCAGTCCAAGTCACACTTAGATCCACAGGCCACAGACTTCCAAAAGTGAGTGTAAAAGTGACTGCATGACAAGTCTTGTTGAAAGACAACAGAAAGGAAGAATTAAAACAGAGCCAGTGAAGCTGTGGAATAAGATTTCCTGAAGATTGCATAGGAGATGGAAAGGAAATCTTCAAAATTGTAAGATTTGAAGAACAGATATTTTGGTGACGGTGTTCATACTGGGAAACTGAGGCAAGTCAGTCACACAGCACAATGCTCACTTTATTAAACTTTTTCTTAAACCTACATAGAATCATAGAATCATAGAATGCCCAAGGTTGGAAGGGACCTCAGAGG
>JAVCKT010013470.1:0-11509 GCA_032273925.1 Rhynchotus rufescens
CTGTGCCACATGCTCTAGGTGACCCTGCGTGTGCAGGGGGGTTGGACTTGATGACCTCTGAGGTCCCTTCCAACCTTAAGCATTCTATGATTCTATGATTCATTCTATGATTCTGTTCTCTTTGACAGCAGTTGCTACTGTGTCCCATTTTAAAAGTCATGAGAGTTTTTATTGTACTACCTTGAAGTCACTCTGAATTCAAGGCTAAAATGAAAGTAGAATATTTAGAAAAGAGAGAGAATAAAAAATAAAGGGAAGAAGTTATTAATTTTTGTTAAGTTTAAATTACAGTTTAAATTTAAATTTCAAGGTGTTTCTTCTGCTATATAACTGATGCTCTAATCTCCATCATTCAGAAAAGCTTTTGCAGGAGAGCAGCTAGCTTTAATAGACTTTCTTATTATTATTAACTCCTCCCTTTTAGAAATATTAATTCTTTCTTTTTCTTCCTGTTAAGCTGATATCAGAAATGGCCTTAATAATTAAAATAACAATTATTAACAATTATTTTCCTTTGAAATAGCCCTTTGTTAAATTACATGATGTCTTTTGCAGATAGCTACACTTTTCATTAGGAAGAGCACCTCTCCTATTGTACTTTTAAGTGAGAAAAAGTCCTGCTTATTGACCTTCTACGTTGCACTATGCAATGATGATATTCTTGGTAAGAAATCATCTGGATGAGCTGAATGTGGCATTGCTGGCTACTCACTGATACAGTTGTACATGACCACAAGGAGGTGAGGGAGATGATACTTTTCTTCTTGAGCTACTGACCTAGTCTGATTTAAATAAGTAGTTGTAGTATATGCCATGTCAAGTTCTTCAGCAGAACTTGACTTAGTTAAACCAGCTCCTTTAGTGAATGTTACATATTGCAATACTTTGGGCTAGATCCAATGAGAAAAAAAAAAAAAAAGGGCGAGCTATCCCATATCTAGCAAGATAGTTCTCTCCATTTTTATGGAGGGATAGTTTCCTCCATTCTGTTTTACTGTCTTTTAAACAAAACTATCCTGCTTTGTTTTCTTTATTTTTAAATGCATGTGCAAAGAACAGAGACCTGCTATCCTAGTATTCCTATGGTAATATCTTTTTTTTTATTAAGAATATATTTTTATTATTCCATGATTTTAGACAATACACTTGAATCCTGGAGCTCCAGGGATCATCTTTTATGAAAAAAAAATCAAAAAATTTGTTGAGATGTGCAGAAATTAATTTCAGAATCCAAATTCTCCATGATTCCTTTGTGTTAAGCATGTTTGATAAGCATGTTAAACATATTGGAAGCAATAACTGCTAATAGATAGGATTTCCCCAGCTCTGGGGCTATTCACATTCATGACTTTGGAAGTCATGATAAAATGCTATTCTCTGTTTGAGAAGGAACTAACAGCATGAGGAAGTCGATAGAAAGAGAGATGAAAAATTGGTCTGACAGTTTTAGACATTGGACTCCACCATATACTGACATATTTTAACTGACAATAAACTACACCTGAGATCGTAGAGAACTTCTGAGCTGCACACAACTCAAAAGTCAACAGTGATCCAGAAAAAGCCACAGTTGGGACTTCTGCATTAGTTAGCTTCCTTCCCAAACTCTGAAAGAGAAGCAGTTTTTTTTTTTTTTTTTTTTTTTTTTTTTTTTTTTTTTTTTTAATATTTAACTACCAGATTTCCTATATGATTCTCCAAGTGTTTATTTCTGTTCTTTGGAAAGGAAAAAAAAAAAAAAAGCTGAGCTAACTCCTAGTTATTTTTGCTGATAGGGATAGAGGATCTTCCAGAAAACAACACATAGCACAAGATTATTATTATCTATAATTGTTTTTCTCTTTCCAGGGACTCTCTGACTAAAGTCAGAGATTTAGTCCTCTATTTAGTGGAGAGGATTTACAGTACAACAACGAGTCTATACACCCCAAATTGACAAATGTCCAGCAGGAGAAAGAAAGTATAATGGAGAAAATTTAGTAAGATTTAAAGATTTTATCATGCATTATCTGCTACTTTAATTGCCCTGCTGCTTAATAATTTTGCGCATCTACTAAAATAATATTTATTAAGGGTATGAATAAAGGAAGACAGAAAAACTTAGAAAATATGAAGGAAGCATCCAATTTTCCAAAGACATAGTCTGATTTTACCTGTTTACCAGGTTTCGTTTGTCTGTTTGCTTTTGATTTTTAGAATTTGAAGTCAGGAAAATGGATCATCATCTGTCCTATTTGTTTCTGAGAATGTTGTGGAGGTAATTTAAAGGTAATTCAAGAATTTCTCTTCTTGAAGCAGTTATTACAAATTAAAATTCCCTAATACACGGTAGAAATATATGTAGTATACATATTGTATTATATAATATAGTATACATATTGATTGTATATTATATCCTAATATTGTATATAAATGTATATCATATATTATACAGTATATATATATGCTATAATATATGCTATATATGCAATATATGCTATATAAATAGAATATGTATATGTATATGTTTATGTATACTGCTGCTAGAACAGAAGTGGGAATAGAGGAATGGGCACCCTTTTAAATCATGACATATGGACTTCTTTCTTATTTTGTTAATAAAATGTTATATAAAATGGCTTCAGGTTGAACTGCTGGAGAATATTACATCATATAGGCCCTGCTAAGGGGCTGATTTTGAAAGCTATATCTGTTTATCTGATAACTGAATTTTCTCCAGCTAAGTTAAAACTTCAGCATTCGTGCAACTGCAAAGAAAAATGTATTTTTACGCCTAATATACAGGAGAGCTTTGATGCTGGACTTCAATAATCTTGTAAGATGTTTAGACCTGTTCCTCCTATGTGCAGACTCTTTCAGCAGTGGCCCAGTGTCAGGTACAATTGCCTGAGGATCTGCCACTCTGTGTTCACACTTAAAAGCGACCGGTAAAGTTTTCAAAAGAACTGCAGGTATTTTTTTCTGCTGTTCCTCTGATCAGGCCTCCTGGACGTTTCTGGGGTCTTCATGAGCTCCATCTGAAGTGTGTCGTGCTATTCCAGCCAGGTGGGCAGCAAAGATGCTGCTGCTGCGTGGGGTCTTGTGGGGTCCCGCAGAGCATCAGCCTCCCCTCCAGCGACACCTCTGACTGCCCAGCTGTCCCCTACCAGCCCTCCACCCACTGTGTTCAGAAACAGCAACCCTTTTTTTAGCCCGGCTAGGGACAAGCGTACCCAAAAGTATCTTGCTGCCGAGTTTAAACAAAGGTCGAAAACTCCTTTTCTAGGTCATTAGCAGATGAGGTCTCGGAGAGGCTTTGTGCTGGCACACAAAGGCAGGATGTCTGCGGGGAGACCGAGAGGAGGCTTGTGAGGCAGCTTGCAGGGAAGACTCTGCAGGAGAGAAGTAATTCTTACATCTATTTTCTAACACAGAAGCCGAGGAAGTAATGGTCCAAGTTTGCTATGTGCTGAGTTAAGGGAAAGTTCAGAGCATAGCGATAAAAGATGCATGGAAGTTTTCTTGAGAGTTCACGGTGCAGGTTCAAGTAGAGAACTTAGCTGCATTTTCATGGCAGGTGTCATTCAAGCTGGTTCAGTTTTGTGCAAATGAGCAAGCATAGGGGAAGAATTCTAAAAATTAATGGTATAAGAATAGAAAAGAAAGAAGGGAATAATTTCCTGGTCTGCCATCAAATTCTTTAATCTGGATATATGAAATTCTAATCCCATGATTTTTATCAATATATATTTTTGGTAAGTACATTCTCAGTGAACTTAAAGTTCTCATTTGGTTACTATTTTGATACATATATAATGTAAAGCAGAACAAAAAATGTGGCATATAATTGGGTATATTATGCTCGTCTCATTTTCTACCTTTATCGAACTCTCCCATGTAAACTGGATTTGGGAAAGGTCAAGAACAAAGGTATGTGACAAACTTAACAGTTAAATAGTGCAGAGGAGAAAAAAAGAGGGAAGATGCAAGGAAAGAAAATGCCTTTTATCAGTTGCGTTCTACATCATAAAGTTTCAATTATCATCGTGTCTATTCCTTTAAAGTTTCACCTGGGAGGCTGGTAATGATATCCAGTGAATTTCTTAAAATTGAAATTTTATTTACTTTTGAAAATAACTTAGTTCATTATGCAAGGATAAATTAAACATCTGTTAATTGCTCTCCTCCCTGACTTAATTAAATGTCATAAAGACATTTCATTTCACTAAACTAGGCAGGTAAGCTAGTAAATATAAAAGCCAGATTTTGCTCCTCTTTATGATGAGTCAGTGGGAGATTTAGCCTTTTTAAGATTTTGTGTCACCTCCTCCTCTAGAATAACATGGGCTCATGTCACAGAACGAGTAGTGGCGGGGGTGAGTGACAAAATGCACTTCACTCATATGAAATAAATAATAGGGTTTATTGTTATGGACAATGATTTCACGAGATTCTATGGCAAGGTTGCTTATCATTCACTGCATGGAGGCTCAAGATAATACAAGATTATTTTGGGATACCTTCCCGTTGGGTCACGAGGTTCAGATTGGACCCCCTTGCTTTCCAAGCTCTTTCTGAGAGGAGTCTAGGTGCAGCTGGATCCAATCCTAGTTCCAGACCTAGTCAGAGGTTTATGACTAAGGGTTCTTGTGCACAGTTACAAAGTAAAGTTAAATAACCAGAGCGCACTATATTCACTTACCACTAATCTGTTGTGGAAAGGCATCTCTCAGCCTCAAGGAGTAACCTTGAGAGGCGTTCCTGCTCAAGGGGAGATCCTGCTGTGCAGGCCGCAGCCATGTCAGGAGAGCTCAAAGGGCTCTCAGGCTGTCCGCATATTTATAGGATAAGATGATTGACTTATAGTCATTCTTTCATTTCAGAGGCCCATTAGCTAGTGTATTAGCCTCATCTCCTTGTTGGGATGCAGCCTTCAGGACTGTTATGTTGATGTCTCAGTGGGAGAAGAAATCAGGAAGGTGCTTACCAGGATTAGATAAGTTGCTGGTGGTTAACAACTGAATAGGGTTACATGTGAAAGGTCAGGTTCATCTGGGAAAGGAGCATACCTGTCACAGCCTAGATTCACAAGAAGAAATCAGCCTTCAGACTAACCTTAAAATAAGAAATCTATTTCTTTCTCATGATTGGGAAAGATTAGAAACCCTTTTTATATTCCTATATATCCTAATGCTATGTCTAAGAGGACATTTTCCTCTAAGGAAAGCCCTCTTTGGCAACCTATTCAGTATTACTGAGACATATTATCAGATATAAAGCCTTTTCTTTCAACAATTGAAGGAGTTTCACCTTTTTATGCAATAGTTCTGTGGCTCTGCATACCAGCTAAGGAGGTGGCTGGGCAGGACTCACAGGCATTCCTTTCCAAAGTGGCCTCAGACTCTTAACTTCTGCCCTGCAAAAGGCTTCTTGGAATAGCTCCTTTCTTCCTCAGGGAACTGCTGATTTGAACGGAGTATTTAAATGTCTGTTAGATCACGGACATACAGACAGAAAGTGCATTCTTACCAAGCAGAAAAGTCCTCTTGCTTAGTGAGTAGTAGAACAGTGACCAATGTTTCCATTACTTCTTTTAGTGATTGCTTAAGTGTCTTTATTCTCTCTGCTCTCTCAGATAGGGGGATGATCGAAGTTTCACATTTTACAGGATTCAGTAGCAGTTGAAGTGGCATTTCTGAAATTCACAGTTTCAAAATAGGAGATATATGAGATTTAGGCTAATGCTTTTTGTGACTGCAAGACCTGGACAGACTTTAAGCTGCCAAAACACAACTCTGTCCATATGTTTAATATTTCCAGGTAGCTTTTCAGTACATCTCTTAAGCAGGTGGTATGTATTGGCTTTCTGGTGATGTTTACCTTTCTGTTGGCTAGGCTCAGGGACTTAATTTAGAATTTAAGATGACTGCTGGTTATCTCCAAAAATATGTTAGTTAATTTGAATATTGTTCCATGATTTCCTTGTTGCTTATTGCTTTTTGTCTAGGTGCTACTAGATTGCTATTTTATGTAACTATTTACAGTGAAGTAATCCTATATAAGAAATCGCAGCTCTAGAAGTCCAATTTCCAAAAACAGTCACAAGCCTTGTTTATATTAATATTTTTTCACCAATGTAGTTAGGTTGATATGATTTACTACAACCTTGAGCAGAGGTATGTCAGGAGCAGTCTAATTCTTGTATGCGTCCCCTGTGACTTTTCTATAACCACAGAAGCTACCTAGCTGAGGGAATCCTCAGTATTGATAGAGACTAGTAAAATGCTTGGGGAAGATTAGTTGAAAGTACAAGTGGTAAATTTTACCTTTATTTTTTTAGAAGAAATCATCTTACTTGTGCTGTAACACTCCTTCGGGAAACTCAGAAAAAGATCTTTAAGTGGAGTCCTATCCTGGCTGTAACTTTTGCTCAAGAGACACTAATTTGATTTATGACTTTTCTTTAATGGCAAAATTCCTTTTAGACTATTAAGCTTTATATGGTCATTGTTGATGGAATATTTCCCACTCACAAACATTCTCTTTAAAAAAAACCCAAAACTCTACAAATAAAAATAATGGATACCTCTGCAATAGAAACTGTGATTGTATATGTGTTCAGAGATAAAGGGAGGCAATTCTGGATTGGCAATTAATCAATGACATATTTAGCTTGTTTTCAATAAAGCTTGGGTGGGTTCTTTTCTGATTAAAAAAATAAAGCTGTCCACTAAGAGAAAAAAAATACTAATGTGCTCTGATTTCTGCTTTTGGTTTTCTAAATAAAAAAAGGCATGCTAAAAATTTTTAGTTACTTTGATATCAAGAGAGGCTCTACATATTTTTGTCATTATGTTTTTTCTGACATTTTTCATTATCTTACCTACTTGTTTCTCGTTTTCCTCCCTTTTTTATTCCTCTCGTTACTTCTACAGAACTTTTATTAGGAACGCTTGCTGATTATTTGGCTTAGTCAATGGATCCAATTTTGTCACTAAATGTAGTTTAGTAACTACATATTCTCTAATTTCAGAGAATATGATATTTGCACTGAGTTTCATCCGTATAAATAATTTGTACAATATATTTCACTTCCAAAAGGTATTAGACACTTCTAATCTAGTAGATTCTAGTAGTAATCTAGTAGTATCTAGTAGATTGGAAGTATCTAATTAGATTTCGGAGATCTAGGAATCTCCACAAAAAAACCCTTCATTTTGGAAAAATCCAGAGACTTCTGTCAGCTTTCACTTTATGGTCCATTACTTCAATCTGTATTCCATCTGCGCTCATGCATCCTTTCTCTGGGACTCCAGCAGGAATGTGATTTCAGTGTAAGAACCATAGGGAAAAGAGCTAAGAGCTGAGTTTAATACTTGTTGAAGATGGTCAGAAGCTTCCTGCTGATCTCAGAGAAACCAAATGTCTTCTGCTGCAGTGGTCATGTTTTATAAAACAAGGCAGTGTGTAAGCAAATAAAGTAATTTCCACGCCGTTCTTTCACATTCATAATGGACTTCGTTTAAAAATGATTTTTTTTTTATGATCAACCCCATGCTGTTTGACAAATGTATTTATGTATTCTAATTGCACTTACAGCAATTTGCAAAGCACAGTTCTTATTGTTCAGCATCTCTCCTGTGGCTGCAGTCCAAGTCCATGACCTCTATAAATTAACCATCTGAAAGCCTGGTACAGTTTCATTTTAACTGACTGGATTAAAAATCCACTACCACTGCAAGAGTATTTGCCAGATTTCAAACATTTAGGAGTTACTAGAACTGGTAGGGATGATAAATGACTTTCCTTTCCTTTTGAGGTAGAAATGAAAACACTGTGAGTTAAATAATGAATATTGATGGTTATACACCTGCACAAGGTTTGAAAGTATTAACTCTGCTTGTTCTAGTAATTCTCTCTGCACACACGGATATGTACTTGCTGTATGAACAGAGAATGAGTCTGTAAAGCTGAAGTATCTTCTCCTACCTAGGGCAGAAGACATCTGGCCAGAAAGTTTGTGTCAATTCTCTTTTCCTTTTGTCCAATCTTGTTGCACCCGATTTAGTAACATTAGAAGCATTGGTGTTTGCTAGTATGACTTTACCACACATGATATATTCGGCAATGCAGACTTTACATTACCACATGGAAGGATCACCCTAGTATATCGACCCCAGCAGAGCCACTTCACAGAAGTAAGGGACATCCAGCCCATTAGCAGAGATGGCACAAGCAGTTCTGGAGCAAGAGAGGCATTGGTAAAACTTTGCCTTCTCATGACAGATGGGAGCAGGGGCACAGGAGTGTAAAAATAAGACTTAATCTAGTGTTTTAGGTTTCATAATATGTGCACAAGTTAACAAATCTGTAAAGGCATGTTTTGCTGCTGTGAATGAGTGATCTCTGTGCTGAAAATTGCTTCTGGAGGTGTTTGTTCCACAAAAGGAACTCTAGCTGTTGCTTCACAAAGACTATATTACTGATTTTTGTTCCCTCTTCTTTATCTTCCCTCTGTTTTCTAAACTGCTTAATTCTTGTATCAGAGCAGTCAAAAGCTGAGGAATGCTTACAAGATTAAGAAAACAAAGGACAAGGAGTGTCCAATTTTGTGGCATATCACCCCACTGTGATAACAAGTCATGTAGATAATCAAGTATATTTGACCAAATAGTGCAATTTAAAATAGAATAGAGCATATTCTATTTATTCTTCAATATGAATCCTGTTTGCTGATCAGTTAAATTCAAGTATTATTATCTGAAGAGGGACTCAGAGAGCTATAGATAGTCTGGTGAAGAGGGACAATATCTTCCAACTCCATTAACTTACTGTTCATAAGATCATTCAGATCTACCATTCTTTTAAGAACAAGAGCAGTGGCAAATTTTCAATTGAGAGAGGCTAACGTAGGCTCTTCTTGATAGACAAGAGTGTTGTTGCAATGATGGTGTATGCTGCTGTCTTCCAGTTCTCAGTTTACGTAATTCGGTTCAGAAATATTAAACGGAGTTTTGGTTCATGAAGTGTAAGCTGTTAGACAAACAAGACAAAAAAAAGCTGATTCATTTTATTTCCTGTGCTGCTCAATTATTACCCTTTTAATGTATTTTTGTTCGAATATTTGCGAATCTAATTCTCTATTGCCTCTTGGACATCTTTCATTTTCTAGAAACTTTCATTTAAAACACCACCAACAACAAAAAACCTTTTGCAAATTGCAGCTTGCTTACCTGTAAGCCAGTAGTAATGTGCAGTTTATCTAAGCAGAATAAAAATGTTTGCTGTATACCAGAATGCATAATCATGGATACAGAGAAAAAGGTAACTATAAGTAGTAGAAAATAAAAGCAGTATTTTAATACAACTCCTGCAAATGTCCTGATGACATATAGCATGTAATCTTCAGAAAGAAAACAAATTCTTACCTGACCCGAAAACCCCAAAATTTGTAAGTCAATATTCTTGACTTCCTCAGAAATGGCCTAAATAATCACTTCAGGTTTTAGGGAACTCTAGAGATTTTAAGTACATGAGATCTATTCCCTAATGACCCAGAGCCCTTTTATTAGTTTTGGCTTCGTTTTATTATTCCTTAATCCAGTGCATTTAGATTGGAACATATCAGTTCAAGAAAAATATCAGGACTAAGATTTTTGGGTTTTGGATTCATAGAGGAATAAAACTCTCAAAAAGAATACTGTGGTGAATATAAAAATACATAATCAATTCAACCAAAGCACTGATGATTACACAGAAAATAGTAATTTGAGAAAGGTGTTTCAGATAGCTGTATGTATCTTTTTCAGAACTACCATTTGACTTGGTTATGTTTTGGTCAAGCTGGCAATAGCATACACAAATTTTCTTTGGGCATTCTTCTCTCAAGTAATATGTTTGTCAAGTAACAAACATATTTGTTTTGCCTCTGATATCTTCCTCAAATCTTTAAGTGCCTTTGAATTTTATCTAGGTCTGAACGGTCAGATATAATTTAAACCAAAATTAAGACAAATAGGATTTCCCTTTTTCTATTGGGTTTGTGCCCAAAATATGTAGACGTGTTTCACAGTGTTTACACTAAGCTGATTTATATTTTACATTAAGGTTTCATGATCACTAGTCAGGACCTCTATCTATGGAAAACAGCCAGTGAATGCAAACAGTATGAGAAACACTAACATCATCAATCTACTTGTGTTAAATAAACAGGAAAATGAAAGGTAGAGCTACAGCTAGAAAATGTATCACAGCCTAGGTATTTTGAAAACACTTTAAATCAATGGATAAAAGCCTTGGTAAAGTTAGAGAAAATAATTTGTGAACTTGATATACAGGTTTCTGAATTCTGAAAACTTCATTGTTTTATGAGAGATGTCATAGGTGGTAAATGGATCCTTTAGACCAATTGTAAAAGATTTTTAACAAAGAATTTCTAAATGAATTCCTGTAATTAGCAAGCTACTTACTGCTTATATTTTCCATGATAACTCAGTATTAATAAAGAACTTTTGTGAAGCCATCCACATTCACCACTTCTATTTTTATATGCCTATATCCCTTTTCAATCAAATATGTATTATTTTGCCCAGACAGTTTCTCAGTGTAATTTTCATAGTGGTAAAAAAAAAAAAAAAGTTACTGTACTGAAGAATATGTTCTAGAAATTCTAATAGGAATTTTTCTCCATTAAGGAATTTTAAATGCTAAATATTTTTCTTGCCTCAACTTTGGGTAAAAGAACTGAATGTTGAAACTCTTCATTGAAAAAAAATTGATTCTAGGCTATTAGCTAGTAGCTACAGTACATTTTTCCCTTCCCAGTAGCTGGTCTCTCTTTTCCATGATATACATCTGTCTCTTTTTGCCTTCAAACTTTAGTTCAGTGACAGGGCCAGGAGAAGTAAATAATCTTAACTGAGATATTTCCTTTTTTCAGATTTTTATTTCTAATTGAAATATAAAATATTTTAAGAGTATATTTTCCTAATGGACAAGGATAATATTTTCCCTATTAGTCATTCTGGTGATTACCTTTTTCCCTCCTTCCCTTTTATTATGGGAGGGGTTTTTTTCAGCTTTGAAAATACTTCATTGGTAATTGCTATTCCAAAATATAAAATATTTGCTTTATGACATAGACAAATAATTCCAGACTCATACAGTTCTATGATCCTTATTCATGTGAATAAGGTTATTGACTTTTAAGTATTCTCAATAACTAACTGTATCAGTGGAAAAAAAAAAACTTTCTGAAAGGTTGATTTTTTTTTTTCTCAGCTATTATGACAAATAGTCCTGAAAAGATATTTGTAGTCAGCAAATTTTAGCCTGTGTAGTATATCACAAACAGTGAAATAATTTTAGTGGTGCCAAGTGCTTGAAAAGAGAGGAGGGAGAAATATATATTTTTCATTAAGACAAAGTGACTCTTGGTTACTTTAGTTGTGTGCTGTGGATTTTCTCATAATAGCAAAGAATTCAAACAAAATTTTTCATTTTGAAATGGCTGGATTTGTTGCTGAGGATA
>JAVCKT010013472.1:0-14829 GCA_032273925.1 Rhynchotus rufescens
TAATGTGCAAGTCTTTCTCCAGATCAAACAATGAGATGCCACAGGCATGTAAGCATTTTCTTGCAAGCTTAAGCTGCAGTTCTTGTTGCAGTACTGGCTCAGTGCTTGTTGCAAATATTCGCACTACAAAGCCATCCTGCAATAAACAAAGTATTCACTTCATTCTGCACAACAAACACATTCAATTACTTATCATGACCTAGGTGCACCTTGTATATTCATATTCATATTATGAGTTCATATTATGAGATAAAACACTGCAAGTTACATTTAATATAAAGGAGAAAATTGGTAACAAAACAAGAGTGATAAACAAGATGAGCTGAAGAAAACCCTCTGACAAAGCTTGAAATCAAAGTATTTCTGCTATGTTAGAAAAACAGTGAACTTCTATAGAAATGACTAACTCAATTTCACTTATATATATACACACACACACATATATGTATGTGTGTACATATATGTATATAACATATGTTATATATGCACATATGTGTGTGTGTGTATATATATAAATATGTATAATGTTATATACATAACAATTATTTCCATCTAGTTGTTAAACCCTCAACTTCTCCCAGTCTCAGAACTGGCATGCACTTCAAGAGTGAGTACATTAAACTGTAGTCAAGAACAGGTTTCTCCTCATGGGTGTTGATACTTAACTGGATAACTGGATAATTGGAATTAAAATTCTCATTCTTGGATTACAGTAAGTAACCATAATTATGCTACTATTTAAAAGTGCTCTCTTAAGTGAGATATGTACAAGTATTTATGGATTTCTAGGTATTTGCATTTGAATGGTGCAGTAGAATAATTCATTCAGGCTCCTTGTAGACACGTGTCTGCCACCTCCAGACTCACTCCACAGCATTAAACCCCATTCCTCTACTGTAAGTTCTCTCACCAGCAAAAATAAACCAAACAAAAACATCTACAACAACCAGTGGTCTGCCCAGAACTGTGAATGCAGTAATTGCCTCTCAGACAAGATATACAATAGTTAATCTTCTTTTGCCTTCAGTAAATTAACCAATAATTAATTTTCATACAAAGTCTACCAGAAAGTAGCATTTTTAACACCTCTTCTACCAAATCTAGCTGAAGTTGACTGAGTACAAAAGTAATTACAAGAAATTTAATTAGACACAAGTTAAACACTAGGAAGCTTATCCCAGAGAGACCCTATAGATGACTAGGCTTTAAAAATAAATAAATAAATAAATAAATAAATGTTATTTCAAGGATATTATTTCTCCAGAAACAAAAGCAATGAAATTGTTTCTAAAACCTACCTGCACAATCATGTTTCATCACAAATCAGAATCATACATATGAATAAAATAAATAAAAGGCTCATCAGGTGTATACACAGCAATTTCTCATTATCTCTATCTACACAGATTTCTGATTTTTGCTAGTCTAAGTCAAACATTTAATAATAGGTAACTTCACACATTTTATAAAATGGTGGTACCAGGTGAGGGAGAACAAGTTAACCCACAACATGTTGCACTTACATCTCTCGATGCTGCTATCTGATTAATATATTCGCCATCAGTGAAGAGGATATTCTGTCCTTCGGTATGGCAATCTGAGGGACAAAGATTGAGTGCACTGCATTAGTTTACATGAACACACCCTGTCCTTTGCTTTTGCCCAGTTCACTGTCACTACGACTAAGACAGATCTAAGGACAGACAATCAGTGTCAGTATCTTTAAAAAGTTAATTTTGTTGTCCAGTACCTAAAATTATGGACACAGATTACAATCAAACTCGTCATTATTCATCTAATGTTTTCAGATGTTTTATACATTTCGTCGAACTAACCACTGAAAACAGATCAAGGGAAAACATCAGGCATTTACTGAAAACAGTTCAGTCTTTTCTGCCGGTATTACGGAAAAAAAGTAAAGATTCTTTTCTCTACAAATCTAAGAGTACAAACTCACATAATCTCTTCTCCCCTTCTTGTTCCTTGATGGAGCTAGTAAGAAAAACTGTGCTAAAATAGCAAGTTAATGTTCTTTGTTTGATTACACACAGGAAAGACCTCCAGAAAAAAAACACAGGACAATTGCTTCATGATCTGAATACCTGCACTGTAACCTCAACAAAGATACAGTAGCAATCAGTTCAAACTTAGCACTAGACGAAGCACACAAAATGCACTTCCAGCACACCCATCAGGATAGGTAATTTTTGCTAGGCAGGAAGAGAGCTTTCTTTATTAAAACTAGTACAGCTGAAAAAAATACACTGGAAGAAGTATTCATGAACCCCAAAGCTTGTTAACTATTGCCAGCTGTGCTTCTTAGCCCAAAAGAACAGCTTACGAGGGACAGAAGATGCACAAGGTTCTCCCATCTTACAGTGACAGATCTAAGGTGACCAACTTCCCTCTTAGAGCCCATAGGCATGAATCCCTTTGTGAACAAGCAGCAAGGGCAATAACAGCTAAACTGTAGGGTGTTTCTGAGCATCCTACAGTCCACTGCTGCAATGTTACACTCAAGTTTGGATCTCAGAGGTGTTAGGATCTCTTGAATGGTTAAGAGTTACAAGCTAACACAAACACAGCTGTTGCAGACACAGGGTTTGGGCACCATCACTTGTCCATGTTGAACCTAGACCAGCAAAAGTCCTAGTAAGATTTTTTTTTTGTGGCGTTAGCTGTTTTTGGGGAGGGTAGAAAAGGGAAAATGGAACAAGAATATCTTTTTTTTTTCCTTTCGGTTAATGTTCTTCAGAAGACTTCCTAAGCCTCGGCACCCAAGCAGATGAATCCAGTGGAACCATTAAATACCAAGCTAATGGAGAGAGAAGAAAATAGAAGGCAAATGATGTATCTGCAAAACAAAGGTAGTATAAGATGTGTCAAAGAGCAAACAGTTCTTATGACCAACTGTAGTCTTCCTCAATCTGTCTTTGAAAATCATTCTGGAAACCAAGAAAATACATCAAAGGTTTCTATCTGGAGTTTACTATAGCAGAAAGGACTCACGTCTTACCTAAAGAAGCAGCTAAAACCTAAGTACAGGCAAGTGTTAATCACAGCCTTGCTCCAGGCTTCAAGAGATTATGACTCAAGTGTCACCTTCAAACAACCAGAAGTGGTTAAGTAACATTTACATTCGTCCTAGTCAAATGGACGAGGCCTTATCTGCTCACAGTATAACACTGTACAATACATTTATGTGCATGAAGAAAGCAGGACAAGACAAACTCAAGAGCTGAAATGAAAACAGTTGCTATGAGCCACATCTTCTAGATGTTTTTTGACACTTTCACAAACCTTACAAAACGCACTTGTGTGAGGCAGCTTGAGGGATTTATGAATGGATATTCCCATAGTTGTAATACTTGCTTTTGCAGTAAAGGATTGAGAGGGAGTTTTATTTAGAAGTTATGCCAGTGGCTTTGTGAAACACAAAGAAGCTGTCTTGCAGAACAGCACTTGTTTTGGTTGCGATTTGCAAAAGAAATTTAACTTCTCTGAGGTGCAGACTGCAAATGTGCTCGAGTATCTCAAGACTGGCATGAAGAACACCTGTTTGTTTGTCAATGATAACATAAACTAAGGACCTCAAGGGTCCTCAAGGAGAGGAAAGTGGAAAAGTAATCCCAGCAACCCAAATCCCAGCATCGGGTCCTTGAACATGCCTCACCCAAATGTCACCTACAGCTCCACAAAGACTAAACTGTTTAAATAGAAGCTCATATTCCGAAGGCCTTACAAAAGGTTACACATACTATATTTCCTAATCATATGTTGCTTAAAAAAAAAAAAAAAAAAAAAATTATGTTTGAAATATAGAACTCTAGAGAATTTTCCCATCAGTTCTTCCTTATTTATGTCAGGATGTCACATTTTCTTCTGATCTACAGAAAAAGTCTGTCATTGTTTGACTGAGAGAGAATTACATCCCCCATCAGCTGTTTACAGGAGGGGTTAAGAATAGATGTTTTCCCCAGGGAGGTCACTGAAGCACATTCAGGAACATACTCATTTTCTAAATAGAGATACTGATTATAATGGTCCTATATATAAAGAAAAAGACCAAGCACCATCACAAGCCTTCCCCTCCACCCCCCTTCCATTTAAACATTTTTGCTTTCTGGATATATCTTTATTAAAAAGAACAGCCTTGACCATAGCTGATAAGCATCTAGACCGGAAAGATACTGGGAGCAAGGTCATATGTAAGCCAACTGCTCAAAGTCTGAGCTAGAAACAAATAAAACTTCTTTAAAGGGCAGTTAAACACCTGGAGTCTTTCCATTAAGATGACTAAGCACCCTAAAAAGTTCTTTCAGTAGCTAGAGTAGCTTTAAGACCTCTGAATGAAAAACAGTAACGAGTCACATCAGACTTGCAAAAAGTAGTTTCTTTCCAATCTCAAAAACATCTTTTCCTCTGTTTACCTGAAAACACGGAGCATGCAAAGAGTAAACTACCACCACCTTCAGTGTGGAGTTTCATACCTGGCAAAGCAACAGTCCCATCTTGTTCCAAAGTCTCAGGGTTTATTCTTATGGCTGTCATACTGTGATTATTCACATCTCTGTATAACAAATAGCCCTGGTAAAAAATAAAAATACACTGGTATGAAAAATTCTCCAATACATCAACAGATGCAGTAACCAGTTTACAAGGTTTCTCAGTAAAAAAGATGAGCTTGCTTAGAGTTATGTGTAATAAACCTGAAATGCAAGTGTACTTCAGGTGTGCACATCTTCCTATAAACACAGCCTGTGTCTAACCGTTTTCCAACCAGGTATTACACAGGTAGAGCCACTGTGTGACACATTTGTCACACACACCTGAGCAAGAGTTCAAAAAATAGTATAAATTTATAGTCCACAAATGTATAGCTTGTATTTCAAATGCCCAAAAATGAAACTATAGTGAAATTGTATGGTTTATATTGCTTTCCAATAAGATTAAAAAATAAACTTTTGAATATGTACCTCCTGCCACATTCATATTACATCAATTTCAGTGATATAGCAGTTCTAATAGTAAGCAAACTCTGATTTCACTCAGTTGCTAATAAAAATATAAAATAAAATTTGCTGTATTTCCAAAATGCAGCATTCTCTCAAACTGGAATTTCTGAGCACTTCATGGAAACAGGATTCTAACCCAAGCCTATCTAGTGAATTGTACAGGATGTATATGCATATTCTATCATGCAAAGGAAAGGGTGGTTGATATTCCAAAAAGCTAGCCATATTTTTTATATATATAAAATATATATAAAATTATTTATACACATACATATCTGTGTGTGTATATACATATACACACCCCTTTTCCTTTATATTTAAGATCTCCATCAATTACTTATTATAAATAGCTATTTTTAGTATCTAGAAATTGTATTGTGCTGTTTTGTTATGACAGCACAAATAGTGACATCGGTGTAAAAATATAAGACCTCATCAAGACCAACTGCACATTAAGACCAACTGCTCAACTCACAAATCTAAATGTTAAACTATCGTACTCTGAAAAACTGTTAGTGACACCACAAATAAATTATACTTTTCATTAATCCTTTCTATAAACCAGTACATGTAAGTGCTCCCCATCTTTTACAATCATACTAAAAAACAATACCAAAAAATATAGTTTTATATAACAATTTATACAGTAGCCATGTAAGTGTACCAAATGCAAGCTCTACTTAAATTACACATTTGGCCAGGGAGTGTTCCCAGTATTCTCTTACCTGAGCATAACCTAACCAGGATTTTTTTTCCTTTCTGTTTTTGATGCGGGACGTTGAATTGTATATATGGCCCTGAAAAGGAAAAATGATAAACAAATAGTTTAATAAGTTTCAGAAGAAAAATTTTCCAGTTATTCAATCATCTTAGTAACACTATCTTCAACAATACTGAGAATTTACGAAAATAAAAAGGCCCACAGAATTCATGGAAAGAGTTCAGAAAAATTTGCAAAAGAACTCATCATTTGAAAGCTACAAAAGGTTTTAAAAGCAACAGTACATCATAAAAGTTAATACTTTAACTGTCATTCACCTAACATAAGAATCACCTTACCCTCACTGTTCCACTATATCCAGAGCCGATTTTGTAAAGTCCATCTTTACATAAAAGATAAAGGAAAAAACCATCACTCTGAAGTAGGCACTGGTCGTCATCATCTACACATATTTCCTTCAATGGCCATTTGTGCATGAGGGCTGCTTTCTTTATCCCATTACTGAACCAGTCCTGGATTTGGATCTTGCCTACCAGAACAGCCTGTACACTCCTCTGAAGAGAGTTTAAAATGGTTGGCACCTAAACAGTAAGATAACAAGATTATGGCACTTGCATCACAATGTTTTACATTAGATAATAGAACTATATAAAAAACAAACAAACAAAAAAAACCCTTATATTCATGCTACAAAAAAAACACTGGCCCATTTTATATGTTTACATGCTGCGATAAATATTTATATATAAACATATGTATTTCCTGCTCAAGAGAGACAGAGAAACACCTATCTCAGAAATAGTAAGAAAAGAAAGTAACTGAATTTGCATGCTAAATCTGTGGAGAACTCGTGTACATTTACACTAAACTCCAGATAGGAGTTTTAGCACCAGACCTGAATGGTTTGACAAGCATGGCTGCCGTTGTTGGTGAGGATGGCAGAGATGGCCTGCAACGTTCGGCCTGTCTCTCCCCACGCAGCCACCAAACTGAAGAGGCAAGCGCAGGAAAGGGCTGTCAAGGACTGTCCTGTGCTGTCGTTCATTCCCGTGCTCCGGACAGTTATCTCCAAAAGCAGCTGGAACAGGGATTCTGCAAGCAAAACACAAAAATTACATCAGAGACAAGGCACTAAACCATAGTAAACAGATTTTTAATCGATGAGATCGATATTGAACCTCCAAAATACAGTGTACATCTTTCCTCAGCCATTAAGCTAACACCATTTTCAGTTTTCCCCTCTATACTGCACTGCTAAAGTTATGAGTAAGAGAGAAAAAGGGTGCTACAGTGCTACAGAGTAGCGATTTTGCCCTACAATAAAAATCTCTAAGACCTCAATTGTGCATTTTAATATAAGCATTACTTTCTTATCACAAAAATCATTTAATAGTAAACATGTATGTACATAGTGAACCTCTTCAAAAGCATCTAGAAATTACTAAAGGTCAGGAAACTATAAGAGATTCTAAGGTAAGAAGCTCTTTTGCCCTCAAGTGTATGGGTTTATCTCAATGGTCTGGAAACATGAAACAGTTTCCAATTTCAAAGCAGACACCCAACAACACAACTTAAATGCAACTCTACTCTGAAAAAGAGTAACATTTTATTCTTTCAAGTGCAATTTTTATACAAGGGCAAGACATTGCACATTCAATCATCTCCCATCAACATCTAAAGGTACATCTAAACTATGCAATTTCTGGAGCAGAAGACAGCTTCTAACATTACTGATTCCTCCTTTTTTTTTAAGCTACTGATCAGTAACAGTAAAGAAACATAAAGCATCTTCCTCAGACAGGTGTGCAACAGTTATTCTTAACTTTTCTTTCTTTTTCTATTGGAAAAGGCCAGTCTTGATGCTCACAAGGCCTCAGAAACCCCTCAATCCTTCTGTCACTGTGGAAGACTTAATAATTAATGGACTAAAAATAACTGTTTACCTGCCCAGTCAAGCTAGCTCAATACTGAGATTAAATGGAGATTCTGACCAACCCTTGTCTGATCTTTACAGGCATTTTACATTGCTCATCAATTAACATTTTAAAACAATATCCTGAACATTATTTTTACCGTATCTTTTATTTTCAAGCACTGTTTTAGTGACTGAATATCTATATCAAATCAACACAGAAGTAAATGTCTACCTCAACTTTTATGACAGTATATGCAAATAAATCACTGTAAGGCAATAATAAGCAAAACCAAGCTTCCTCTGTAGCTTTGTTTTTTTAATGCTGTGCAAAATAGCTTTATATAGCTTCAAGGCTATATAAAAACTTGATCAAGTAAATTACTATGATCTTTGGAAAGAGAACACTGTTGAGCCATAACATAGGCAGGCATAGGTAGGAAGTCTAACAGTTGTTTGTTTAAATAAGAAAAGCAAATGTTACAGTGTGTCTTTCCTTGCAATTCTATAAACCAGTAAAAACTATGGTTACTGCCAGGGGATAGATATATATTCAGAGTCATTACGAGTTGGACTTTTGTTTTCTATACTGCTAAAAGCAAAAGGAAATTCCTGATCAACATCTAAATAGTATGTGAAAGCAGCAAAAACAAGAATTCTAACAATTCACACAGCTTTATATAAATTCTAATACAATATTACAGTATTAAACAGCCAAGAGATAGAATAAAGCAGATTAGGACAGTTCTCTGTAGAATTATTCTCTTTCCAAATATTTTAGATATTCAGTAAAGCAAATGAATCCCAATTTATTAGGCTATTAGGTTACTACATTTCAGTGAAACATCATGTTACACAAGCAGAAATTATGTGGGTTTTGTTTGTTTTTTAAAAAACCCACACCTTTACACGTCAATATTTTTGTTCTACAAAAGGTTAATAGGAAGACAGTAGTTACAAACCCCACAAAGAGCAATATTCCAGAATCAAGTCAGTCAGTACAGAACAGAAAATGAGTGAAAAAATGCTACTGGCTGCACAGCTAGTTGCTAGAATCATTTCTTTCTATGTTCCTTCTACAAGATAAAATAAGAGGGTGGAAAACACAGTAAAATTGGGAGCAAGAAGAGTATTACCAAGGACTTCAGGAGGCTCTGACTGGAGGCCTTCTGGTTGTTGGCCCTGGAGCACATTAAGTAGGGCTTGTAGACTCCTGAGACACAAGGATGGGTGAGAAAATCTTGTCTCCTTTATCAGCTCAAAGACTTCACATAAACCAACTTCAATGATCTGGAGAAAAAAAGGTAGTTTAGCATATTTGATAATGATGCTTTTGGATCTTCATCAATAATGGTGCATCCTAATGTTTACAGGAAAAAACAGTTATTTGAATAACATGACTGCATTAGCCTGCATTAATTTATGTTTTTAAGAATAGCGACATGTAATAATACATTTACTATTCTGCATTATATGTATACATAGAGTCCATACAGTTAGCACTCTCCAAGCGAATTTTAAAAGACTTAAAATGTTTCTAAAGACAACAATTGTTCTTTTCCTTTCTGTTCCAACTTGCAAATTTTAAGCCCTGACACCATCAACAGCAGCCACCTTTTACTTTCCACATGCAAGTGATTTTTCTGTGGTCATTTTACTCTCTGAGCATCCCCTACTTTCAGAACCATTTTGGAATTTCAGGCCATCTTTTAATTAAAAACCAATCTAGCTTTGTAAAGTTTTAAATTAAACATCTGTAAGAACTTGTTGTCTCACTGAAAATTACCTAGCATAATTACCTAATGCAATTAACTGATGTCAGGTAACTAAGTCTTTCTAATTCAGCAAAGACACAGAGTCAAGAAGTTCTTGTAGGAAAGATGTGTTTCCTTCCGCCGAGGACTACAAATGCTTTCATGCATTTTGACAATCCCACCTGCAGATGATTCTGTACTAGATGGAGCATGAATATACAAAGTCCTATTTCCCAAGCAGCTAATTTAGGAAGCTTTTCATTTTCCACTCTACAAAGAACAGAATGCCTTTAAACTCCTCACACTTGAAATGGTGCCCAGTTACTTGCCTTTGGAAGTTTAATGGGTGGCTCTTTGGATTCCTCCTCTTCATCGCTGTCCGAATCCCCGCTCTGTACACTGTTCTTGGAAGCCAACGATACGGACGCCTCCTTTTTTTGCCACTCCAAAACACAGTGGCGGACATTGCAGTAAACATTAAAAGCTGAAGGGTTGCTGTGTAATCTGATATCTGGAACAGTTATTGTACTCTCTAGATTCTCTGTCTGAAAAACAGGATTTTTAATTTTTTTTTTTTAAACAGGAAATAAAATTCTGTTTTGCATGAGGTTTATTAGCAGTTTCAAGTCACCAAAGAAATTTCAAAACAAAGGTAAATTATCTTGACCATCTCACATTAACTTTGGCCAATCAAGTGATTCTCAAACTAGTGCCTTCACAGGAAGGTTCAGTCACCAAGTACATTTTAAGCAGAGGAAAAAAAAAAGAGGAAGAGGAAGAAATCTCCAAACTTTCTACCTAGCTTCACTCCCTATCTCACATAACTCAATTAGGGCACTAAGGATAGGAAACAAACAGAGCCAAAGGCAGTTCAGACTTGAGAACTGTCCATGTCGTCTAACATTAACAGTCTGATTTCAAATGCATCTGGAGGACTTCTTACTCCTGTATTTTAAGAGGCAGATAGGTACTTAATGTGGTCATTCACAGAGCAGAGAAGTACACAGCAAATTATGTTACAGAGATTTGGACTAGATCAGAGGATCAAACTATACATATGTGAGAGAAGTGACAGGAAAAGATTTTAAGTTACTAGGGAAAAGAGTACAAAGTTTGAGAAGCACTGAACTGGATAACAATTAAATTAGGCAATTTACTTTAATATGGTATAACTTTGTGCATCACAGCAATGATTTTTAATGCTGAAATTAATGAAATTTTTATCTGTATACAAGCTTTAATTATTACAAGAAATAATATGAGCTAAGTGAGAACGCTGAACGTATTTTTAAGTACTTAAGAACATACATTTTAAATCATATTCAAAATATATCATAGTTTGCACTTTTCTTTCTGACTATGGTAACTATATTGGTATATAAGCTTGGGTATCCTTCTCTTGCACTGCTATTGCAAGTTATTCCAGACCAAGATATTCAGAAGCTGTTTAGTCCAAAAACCTGATTTTTTAGCTGTAGTGTACACGTACACAAACACATAAATATAATGTAAGAAAAAAAGCTGCAAGAACAGTTTCCTTTGCACATACTACAACACCTAACCACAAAAAAACTCCTCATTAGGGATGCAAAGAGAATGTAAATTTAGTTCTCATTAAACATGAAAAATCTTTGAATTAATAAAGCTGCTATTAAGAGCCCGAGATATTAAGCAATTCTAGAGCTCCAGATATAGCTTGCTATTATTCCAATATCAAATTTTATCAAAATAAATTTGGATTGATACCAATGGTAACGTGCTATTAAACACTTTACAGTTTAGCTGGTATCAGAAAACTAATGGTTCATTAGCACAGACAGATATGAATCATATGTTCTAATCTTATACGTCTGTATGATCCTTATCTATGTCAAATATTCATATAGACACCACAAGAACCTCTGCACTTGCTGAAAAGGCAAATACACATTCAGAGCAGCTTTCAGCTTTAAAGCTAACTCAGCTGATTTGCACAGGACCAAAACCAGTTAGTAAATTTACCATGCATCTCCTATTTCATGTCTAAATGTTTAAAGGAAATGAGCAAAAAAAAAGAAATGCAAACACACCCAGGATCCTCTGAAGTATCTCCACCTGAAGTTTACTTACCTAGTTAGTATCAGATATTGCAATTATAACTTAGGTGAAGAGTTTCCACCTTTTAGTTCTTTCTTGTATGTTCAGCCCACTCTCTGTTCACTCTAAGTTTACTACAGTCACACAACCTCTTTTAAAGCAGGCTGGCAAAAATTATCTCTAGATGATTTACATCTTACATGATTTTAGACATAACAAAGCTCGATAAAGTATCAATGACCATTTTCTTGCTTATTAATAACAAGCTGACCAATTTTCAGAAATCAACTCCTGCTTTTTTTTTCCCCCCCAAGCTTTTAACCTGTGATCATTGTCATCATTCTATCATGCTGTGTTTAGTAATTCATTCTTTTACCACAGTGCACCCCTCAAAACGTGCAGACAACTCAGGCTCCAGGAATGGTGCAAGACTCCCCACAAAACACTTGCTTTACCTAACTGGGCAGAATAGCACAAAAATAGGCAACTAACTTGCTCTGAGGGTAACTTCCTGTTTGGATGTCTTCTTGCTTCACCTCCTGCAATACTTGGTCTATATTAAATGCATCTTAGACTCCATTTTCTTACATACTTGATAAAAGGCAAAAGTAAATCTAGTAACGTCTCTTCAGAGTAATTTTGAAACTCACTATTTGTTTCATCAGTTAAAAACACTGACCTCCAGACCTCTTTGAACAGTAAGTGGGCAGTGCTGTAGGAACAAACTAAAACTGAAATGTACCTATTTTTCAGCATCTTATATTTTAAGAAAAAACAGGTTTATAATTACTACATTCCATTTGGTCTAATTAAAAGCACAAGCATATGAAAGTTTAGCATATATCAAGGCAAAAAATAAAGATACTCTAAAAAACAAGATATATTGTGTCTCTTTGTGAAAAGTAGTAAGGGAATCTGTGGTATCATTTCTTCTCATGCTCTCCATCAGATTTATCCCAATAGTAAAAACCCATGGTTATTTATTCAGAATCAGTTTATCCAGTGGCTTTAACTACAAGGTCTTTGATACAAATTTCAGCTTAAAGAGAAGGAAAATAAACAGGTTTCACAAACACGTCACTCTTCTACAAGAGCACAGATGAAGGGAGTTAATCATAGACAGGAAATCTCTGCTCTCCTAGTTCAAAGGAGCTCACTCAGCGAGCATCTTCACTTAAAGTTGTAGTGCCAAGTACTCAAAACGGACATGAGAAGATTTCCCCCACATAAGGCCTAAGCTTCTCTTCCTTTCTAGGTCAGCACAGATTGCTAACCTCACAGAGTACTTAACTCGAGAACCTCTGAGCTCTGTGAAGAAGTCAAGATGTAGGTTCAACACCTGAAGCCCTCCTTTCTGGAGTTAAGCAGGTCCACAAAGGGGCACTCTTCTGCAGAGCCTTAGCAGGAGGGCAGACTTGCCAAGGAATAGAAGGCTGCTCTCTCCACAAACTTACTGCTAGCAGCGGCTGCAGAACCCCACCTAGCAATCCTTGCACCAAACCACAAAGTCTGTTTGCATGATGACAATTCTTCCACTGATAGCCCTGCAGGCCACACTGACACATGATGCTTTCACATTGCCAAACAAGAGCCTGAACACTAAGCCAAAATATCTTTTTTAAGAATTCAATTAAGCAACTGATTAATTTTATGTAAATATAGGATAATTAATAGTCCAAATCAGACTACTCTTCATATATAGAATTCACTATTTCAAGAAAAAAAAATAACAGCATGTTTTCTTGGTCTTAAATGGATTAAGATCCATAGCTCTATGAAAGGAAGCTCTTTTGGTAATAAAAGCGGAAAAGCTAAGTCCGCTTTCTCTGCGCCTGTAGATATCTTTTCTTAAGAGGTCCTGGGATAGTACAATCAAAAACACTCCTTCATTCACCAAAAATGACCAAACACACAGCCTGTAGGATGCCTAAATAAAAATCAGAGTGATAAGCTTAGATTTTTTCCCCAAAGTATTTGCTTTCCCAGAGTATGAAGTTTTCATTGCCCTGGGAGGGGGGGGGAAGGTAGAAAAGGAGCCCCCTGAGCTTCAGGACTAGAAAAGGATTGCATTTTTTAAGACTGTGATTCTCATCTGAGCCATATGAAAGTAGGATGTTCTGAAATCTTTATCTTTGCTATTTCATCCCGTATCACTACAAATCAAAAATTCACCCTCTTAGACTGAAGTAGAAAATGAAACACGTTTGTCATATCTTCTGTCCTGGATGGTAGAACTTTTTCCTTAGTGCTCAAGCTAGAATTAGAGCAGCTAGAATTAAATTTTGGTATAATATAAAGAAGTCTTTAATAAAAACACATATCATTCTTATGAAATGTGCCATCATGAACTTCAGAAAGGAGCTCTTAGTTGAAACCACACAGGATAATAGCGATATTCAGTCATTAATAGTAGCAGGGACAATGACATGTTTTTCAGAGGAACAAACGGTGTATCTGCAAAGGGCAATCAGCTTAAATTTTTAACAAAAGCTTTCCATGCTTCGGTAGACTAAAAAGATGGTGTTCCGTAAAAAATCTACATCAAATTTTAAAGAGTCTTATTAAAGATAGTGAGCAAAGAACAATCTGATGCTGAGCTACTGAATATTGAAATCTAAATGCAAGCTTACACTGGCAAATGGGAACCTGAAAAACCAATGTAAGTAAAGAAAAAAATATTCTACTTAGTGTTACTACTGTATTTCCTTTTATGTGTGCATGCTTTTTCCCTCCCCTTTGAGGGAATGAGGATGAGGAGGAGTGGATGGACAGGGTGAAAAACTTATCCCTGTAAATGTGAAGTCCATGTTAAACAGAGGGATATGACAGAGGGATATGTTACGCAGAAGAGATTTTCTTAATAAACAACAGAGATTTTCTTAATAAAACAGAGTAACCAGGCTCACAAGTTTTCTTTTCAGGTAGCAATCTATTTAAAGGCACTCAGAAAGCAGTGGGCAAAAACAAGAGCTCTCTTTTCCACTTGCTCCCACCTGTATATACCAATTTCACAAAATATGAAAACCAGATATAGTTTGTATTTTCACCAATCTACTTCATTCCTTTTGAACCAGACGACTGTAATAATGGTTTATTCTTGGACGTGACAGAAATAGACTATAATCTAGAAAATGAAAGTTAATCTGCTGTTAAAGATAGATAAGGCTATAATAACCATTGGATATAACCTATGCATACCAGAGCACAGAACCACACTAACTCTTCTTGGAGCAGTTTGAACATCTCAGAAAGGGATGTCCTCCTGAGATTGAAACATCAAATAATAAAGAATTATTGAAAAGGCTAAATGTGTTTTTTAATAACAGAAATAAAAATATTGGATATCTTATC
>JAVCKT010013473.1:0-14031 GCA_032273925.1 Rhynchotus rufescens
GGGGAAATCTCATTTGGTCTTTTTCTATGTACATCGTACCTGGAAAGGCCATTAGAATGCAGTCCTTTTATCAAATTGCTGAGGTACCTATTGCTTAAACATTCCTGCTTTAATCTGTGTTTTCTAGTTCACTCATCTTACCTGTGAGGCCTGTTTCTGAACGAACACATAGGCCTGTCTTGCATTTGTTTGCTTGTGGGGGTTCTGTGTGAGTACCACTGAAAGTACTCCTTTTTTCTTCTGTCTGGGTGACCACCCTTGAGTGACCGAGGGCAGCAGGAGCATGTAAACCCTGCGGGGTCCAGGAGTCCCTTCTCAGCTCCCAGTCAGTGACTTGGTACTGGAGGTTTTTGCCTTTTGATTCAGTTGTGCTGCACTGATTGCAGGAAGAAGGTGGATGGTAGGTTGGTTGGTTTTCTCCTCTGTAATAGCCCAGTTGCTCTTTGACGCAGGTGTAAACGATTAAGGTGTAAAGCTTAGTCTTTACAGCGTTGAACAGCAATCTGTACTCTGCTTTGCATTAGTTTCAAACCTGCCACCCACTAGGCTTGCCGGGAGCCATGTGTTCAAGACATTGGAAGAAGCTATTTTGTTCATCTTCTCCGTGCTCAACTAACTTGAGAGAAGAAATGATTGAAGCCTGTACAATGAGGTCTTCTTGCAGATCTGTCTTCCAATATCCTCCCTGCCACTCTGATATCTGACTGGCCGGTCTCCGTGCTATCTTCCCTCCTCACAAAGTCAGCTTTCTGAATATCTGTTTACTGAGTCACCACTGCAGCCTTCCTCTTCCTCCCATCTCCCAAGTGGGAGTTCTTGGTGCCAGAATGTGACTTCCCTTTGCCTGCTGAGGTTTCACCCACAGGACCTGCACTACTCATCATAAAGCCCTGTTGTCACCTGAGGTTTTCCCCTCTTTGGTAGCACTGTTAGTCTGAAGGTAGAAATATAACTGAAGTTCTTCTTCCTTCCACCCCAAAACCTTGGATTGTTGCAGCACATCCATCAAGAACGTGAAAAAGCAGCACCTGATCTCTAAGGACCGAGGTACTTGTGTGCACAGACATCTCGGTTGAGTGGCACCTCGCTGTACGGGCAGCATCTACAGTAGTCTGTAACTGTCTCCTCTTTCTGCTGGGCTGCTTTCCAGCTCCACTCTAGGGCTTTTTTTGATGTAATGAGAACTGGAAGGGAAAAGTAAGGGGAAGGAGCTCACTTATGGAGTTGGGAACTGGGAACTCTGTCATCTTGTTGACCTAGAGGCAAACTATCCTTGAAATTCCTGCGGCTTGCTTTGTTCACTCAAACAAGGGTTTTGCTTTTGCCTTCCTGTGGATGTGGGACCCATGTTCCTTCAAACTGGTGCTTCATTAAATTGCATGTTTTGCTTTCCTTATTTTATGAAGGAGGAAGAGTTGCTTCTACAACTGTTTTAATTCCATGACTTGTTTAAATAGCATCTAGATGGTTTAGAATATAAAGTTAATTGATTTAGGGATTAGGAAGTAGTTTATCAAAACTAACTAGTTCCTTTAAATTTTGCTTTCCTTGAAAAGAAAAACTGGCTTCAGACAGAGTTACTGCACTGCTTTGAAACAGAAGTGGCTGCATCCTGTGATCTCGTGCAAGGCTGAGGACTTCCTGCTATCAAGAGAGATGTGGAAAGCAGCTTGACAGATGCTGAAATGGATCTGAGGTACTGCTCCTTCGTGATGCTGGCACTTGCATTTACCTGCCTCTAGAATGGGTCTGTTAAAGGAGCTTTAAGCTGAGGAGATGACCATAATGATAAGAAAGAGAAATAGACTTACTGCTGGAACAGGCCCCCAGACTTCCTCCTGAGGGGCTCCTGCATGCAGGAGCTCACTGGTGACAAGGAATTTGAAAAATGTCCAACCTTGATCTGAAAAGAACAGGAGATCTAAAATGTGTCGTCTCTCTTGTTCTAGATGCTTTCTGAAAGGAAAAAAAAATCACATGGAGAAAAAAAAACAAATTGGAGTTGTCTAGCTTCAACTTCCAGCAGAAGATGAGCAGACACGAGGAGCCCAGTAGTTTTTTGATTTTTTTTTCCATAGGGAGCTATTGCTAAACTAAATTACTTTGCTTCTCATTTGCTGTTTGGATGAGATGCATACACTTGAAAGAGTTTCGCTTTTTAAGTGTCTGGAAAGTAATCTTTTCAGCCTTTCAGGGACCATTGGATGTGGATGTTGGCATTAGACAGTATTCTATTCTTTCTCACTGGTGCTAGACAAGAGATAAGGACAGAATTACCTTGCTTTTGTCTGTGTCTGTAGCAAAGCTGTGCCTGTAGGCATGAGCTATGACTTGTTTCTAGATGTCTGAGTTTGAGTTTGGTTGTACTGAGAAGCATTTTGCCGAAGATGCACATTTTGGATTTGCTTGACTCTTTGTTTTTTCCTGTCTCTTTGCTCCCTGTATCTAGCAGGACCCAGGACAGTGAATCTGTATGCAGCAAAGATGAGGCTTAAGGGGCTGTGCCTTCAAGAGACTCAAAGCCCAGTAAAAGGTGCAAATCCAAAGTGCAAATCCCAAAAGGTGCAAATCCAAAGTGCAGCTAGTCAAGTGTTTCCTCACTCTTAAGATAGCTGGTACAAGGGAAATGACAGGAGGCATTTGGGTTCCAAGCCTTGGGGCTATCCGGTTGCTTTGGTCTTTGAAGCTTATTTGCAATTTTTCTGCCAACTCAGGAGAGGATATTTTTAGTGCAGTTGCTGTTTCTTTGCCAAACTTTTTTTTTTTCTTTTGCTATTGCCTTTTTTTTTTTTTTTTTTTTTTTTTTTCTGGTGTATATGTGATTAAATGATTTCTTTATTTTCTTTGCTGTCCCCACCCTGACCAGCTTCAGCTGGATTTGAAGTAAAAGTTGTTCTGTCTGTGGAGTATCATTAAAAATGCTCCTTGGTAGGCAGCTTACGCTGGCATGTTGAGCACAAAATGCATAATTACCCTTTTCAAGTTGAGATCAGTTTGAAAAATTGTGAGCACTTACGCACTCATGTACCTAATGTAGTTTTCCAAAAGTTTAATACAGTTATGAACAGAATTGAAACCTTATGTCATATGTTTAGGTAAAAAAATCTCATTTTAGATAGCAATAGTGCCTGAATTATACTGCTGTTTTAAACAGAAACAAATTCTGACCACCTGTGTTTTGTAATTGGAAATTCTCAGTATCCAGTTACCTAGCACTGCTCTGGCAAATTAAACATCCATATATATATATATATATATATTTTATATATATTTATATATATATATATAAAATAACAATGTGTTTGTCCTGAAAAAACACATTTTCCATTTTTTTTTTCATGCTAGAATAATATTCAAGAGACTTTTCTGCCAAGAACACTGATCCAGTGTAATATTTTGAAAAATTTAATGGTAGAATTAGAACACACACATTCAGAGAACTATTAAGCTCAGCAGATAGAAATAACCTATTATAGAATGTGGGCAGGAAACAATTGTTTGGATGGGTTAGGAAATTGCAAACAGGTACTGACAGTTGTGGACCAGATGCCATTATTGACACATGTGGAAATGACTGATGTAGAGGCAACCAAGACACATCTGTAAAGCTTTTCTAAAATCTTTTAGTGCCAAGACCACCATTTCTCCTTTTATAACTAACTTACAAGGCAGTGCAGAAAGAAGAAAACAGGCTTGATTGCATATAAAAGAGTTTTATTTTTTAAGATGTCCACATATAAACAGGTATAGGCAACAACTATTACCTCTCTTCATATTATTTTTTTTCTTAGTATTACTTTTGTATCAGCTAAATAGGAAACAAATTCCTCTAGAACTGTAGACCTTTTAAAGAAACATGGAATTTGAACTTCTAAGCTTAAAACTCAGATTTATACTTTTGGGGATTTGGGTTTTGTCTTTGAGGAGAAAGCTCTGAGGATCATTGGATGTGGCTGATGTGGGGATTCTCAGTTATTGCCAAATATTCCCTGATATGGGCTGTATGAGAATTCCCAAAGGATAGGAGAAAAAGTGTATCAACTATGAGGATATGATTTTAGGGCACATCAGCAGCTATCAGCAACTAAAAATAAATAAACAATAAATAAATAAATAAATAGAAAGGCAAGATTGCAGATCAGAGAAAATAACTGTAAATTTGCCCAAAACAAGGGGCATAGGAAGGCTGAGCATTCTCCACTGAGCATGTTTCAAGCATGTAAGAAAGAAATCAGAAAAAAAAATAGTGATAGAAGTGCTGGCAAGAGATGATTTTAAGTGACTAAGAGCTGACATGATAAAACATTTCTGTCAGTCCTAGGAAATCTCTTCTGGGTAATTATGAGCAGAATCTTTGCTGTGATCAGCAGTGGGCTTGAAAACTGGAAGAATTTTTATGTCCCATTTAGTCTTACTTAGTTTGATATGACATGTCAGTGTAGCAAGTGGCAGTTGCCACTTATCCTAATTTTTATTAAATTTCAGAAAACTCTTGGCAGCAAGATCTGTGTAGCAGATCTGTAAACATGTGGATTTCTCTGCAAAATAGTCCAGCTACTAGAATTTTAATGAAAATATCAAATGCAGTGTCATTTCTGAGCAGGTACTTACCTTTGTGTTCCTGTTGTCTGGACAGCTTTCTTTGCATCTTTTATAATTATGAATTACGGTGACATGCCTCTATAGTATAACAGCTTTAATGGATGAGACAAGCACTATTTTTCCTGGTATGGATGTTTGAAACGATTAGCTTTAAGTTGTGAGCATTTTAATAAACCCCACACTAGTTTCCATACAAGAACATTAAGTAACAGATGTTAGTAGTTTGCCAAAGGGCTATTTGAGGTAGGTTATTCAAGGTAAAAACCTGTTCTCCAAGAATAAGGTTTGGTTGCCTACAGCTGTAAAGAGAGGAGGGTTTCAGAGCGGCTCCCGGAAGGAAGATCAGTAACAGGCTCCCACAAAAGCCCTCTTCAGGCAGAGATGAATCCCCTTTGGATTATATTGAGAATCAATTAAGCAAACTGCTATAGGATTAGATTAGCTGGTAAAAACATGCTGCTGTGAGATGTTCCTGATGGTGTCAGAAGCATTTGGGGATCAATATTAGGTTTGCAGGTACATATACTTAAACTGTGGGCAGGTGGTAGAAGCAATGTTTATGATTTCTTGGTGTTTGATCCAAGCAGGAAATTAAAATCTAAAACTGGAGCAGTCTGTCAGGGAGATTGGAAGGTAGTGGATGCTCCTCTCAAATATTGCTCCTTTTTTTTTTTTTTTTTTTTTTTTTTTTTTCTGAGCTTTACTGCTGGGATTGATAGTTGAGGCTTAGGTTCAGTTAAATTGTCAAGAGTGCAGGCGCTCTTACCTGTTGTGCCCTCCTAAAGATTTGCTGTGGTAAAGCAGCTGTGTTGATTCTCCTTGCACATTTGGGCACAGGAATCACTCGCTGCTTTTACTGTTTGCTCATACAGCCTCTGGCAATAAGAAATTATGGGCTGACAATTTTTTGTTTTGTTTTGCTTAGTTCATACCCAGAGACTTGAATTATGGCAGAGGCCAAGCTGTGTTCAGCTGGCTGTGCAACCAGGTTGTACAGTAGTGGTGTTAGGGAGCTTCTGCTCTCATACTTAGTATATTTTTGTATGTTCTGTTTAGTCATGAATGGTAATGGAATAGACACTTTTTAAGGGGGAGAAATAGTCCTAATATTGTGCAATTTCACCTCCAGACTTTTTCTTTTTTTTTTTTCTTCAGAAGTGAGATGTTCTAAAAGACAAATCAGAATTTCTGAGGTTGATGCACTTGCATGCTCGTGAGAAGAGTATGTCCTAGAGAAGGAGACTTTAAGCCACACTTGCTAGAATATGAGCCCGCTCTCTAAGCAAAATTTGCTACAGCAGAAGCAGGCAATGAAGAAAGATAGGAGTCTACAGGAAACAGTTGGATACCTTGCAAGCTCCTGCTGTCATACCTAGCAGTATGTGACTTACTGTTTTAGTTGTTATTTCAAGTGCAGCAGGAGGTACCATGTATTCTGGGGCTGACACATGGCTAGCCCTGTGCCTTGGATTTCTTAATCAGCTTGCTTCCTGTACTGTCACATGCGTATCTACTGTATCAATAGAATGCCAGTGCATGATACTATTTATGCAAAATTTATTTATTTTTTAATGCGGAGGATTTAACTTTTATAATTGGAATTGTTCCTTGGAAGCAGGTGAGATTTGTAAAACCAGGAGGGACAGTAAGCACTGAATTAATGTTGACATTGGCTGAGCCTCCTTCTGCTGCTCAGCTGCCCTTGGAAACCCCCAAACCCCACTAATTTTTCTCTTATGCACTCTCTATCCTACTTGCTATGTTCTCCTCTTATGCTCTGCCCCATTGTTTCATTGCAGCCTAATGCTGCTGAAATTGCTTCTTTGTGGGCTGTTTCCAATCAACAGTCATGGTACCAGGTCAGGTTTAAATTCTCCTTACAGTTTTTTAAATTCCTTTTCAAGTATCAGAAAGGGAGATTTAACTGTTTTCTAGATGGGAGCTGGCTAGGGTTCTGTATTTTTGCAAATATCTGTTTTTTTCTCTCCTTTTGAAGAACCGTAGTTTGCATCAGCTTTCTAAAAACACCATTGGGATCTGCTGCTGACCTGGGTCCTGTGTTTTTGGTGGGATGATACTTTGATCAAGCCCAGAGGGTCCTGGGCTTCAGCGATCTAAATAAATTTCACTTGTTCTAATTGTTCTAATTTGTAGGCTTCCAGAGGTGAGGATGTGCCCTGAGATAAAGAGGGATATTGCAATTCTTCAGCAGTGAGATTAAGACACTTAAGAATATCCAGGACCTTTAGTAAGATGGTGAGAGCCAGAGCTCCATAGCTTTGTTCTGCTGTCTAACTACCACCTTGCGTCTGAGTTTTGAAGCTGATGTTTGCTTGGGTTTGGCTGCGTTTTGAGCAATGCTACCACAGTGTATTAGGGTTGAAATCCGTCTAACATAGGTAACATCTCATATATGCCTGAGAGATTTCCACAAGAACGGTTGCAAATAAATTTTATTTGAGGAATGTGAAGATCCTGTAAAAATATGTAAATGGTTTTATTGGAAAAAAATATTTAAAATGCTGCTTACAAGAGATAGAATGTTCTAAGATAGGTAATTAGGTTGTAAATAATGATATTTATTACTTTGTTTTTTACTGCTTGATCTCTGACCTCTTTGGAGGAATCAGGGAGATGTGTTGTTTACTTTGAGAAGACGGAATAGAGAATTAAAAACACAAGTCTGGCCATACTGAGGCATATCGCAGGCCCAGACCCAAAATTGGGTGGCCAGGAGTGGATATGTAGGGTAGAAGATAAAGGAAAGCAGATACAGCAGTGACTCCTCAGAATACTCATATCACGTTCAGTGATTTATTATTGAGAGGCTTTCTGAGCCAAAGACAGGATCTTTGTGTGTGTGAGTGCTTGATGGATGGATTTTTTTTAATGAATTTGTCAAGACTGTTTTTGAATCCATTTAAGCTTTTAGTGTTTACGGCTCCTGTGACAAGGAGCTCAGCAGCTTAATAAGTTGTATGAATTGCCACTTACTTTTGTTTGCTCTTGAGTTTGCCTCCTGGAGGAAAAAAAAAAAAAGGGGGAACTGAGAAACTGAGAAATATGGGAACTGAGAAACTGAGAAATATCTCAAGGCAGAGATATCTGATACAAGAAAAAATGTGACACCTTAATCAGTTAGAAGATCAGGCCCTCAACTGAAATAATTCTCTTACAGGCTTTCTTCCAGAGCTTATTTCCGTGCCTGTCGTCATCGTGCTTCTCTGCTGGATTGTCACGTTAGCTCAAAAATTGCAGCTCTTGCAGGCTGCCTTAAAAAGAGAGAGACCACTTAGCCCAACGTGTTACTGACTGGAGCTGTCTTGATGCCAAGCAGAAGGCACAAGCAGCAGAGCAGTGTGCCAGAATGTTTAGTGTGGCATGCTTTTTTATTTATCTTATTAAAAAATAAATAAAAAGGACAAGACCAGATTTACAAGCCTTTTAAGATCCTTTTTTTTTCTTTCTCACAACTACTTTCGTAGTGCTTCACGTCTTTCTAAGGACACCAGTTTTAGAGCATCTTTGGCTTGCTCAGCTCTCTTTGTCTCCGAAGAAAGGGATGCAATCTTTTCCTGTCAGACCAACTTTTTATATAGGAAAAGTGTCAGGATTTTGGCCTCTCAGGCTCTGTCTTCAAGTTACCTACCCTTACACTGCACAGGCTGTATCTCTTAAGGCCAGAAGTTAGGCAGATATTGCAAGAGTTTCTAACATTTGTTCCCTGTTTGAATTGGGAAAAGCTTTACTGGCAATTGGGAGTGCTGTAATCCTTGCCTCTCTCTTTCCACAGGCACAGCTTAACACGTAGTGCTAGGAGATGATGCCTGCTCCACACTGCTGTGCTGCTGTGTGTTGGGAGGAGACCACAGGGCCTCTGCCCTGCCCCAGTAATCCCTCTTCATCTCCTCGGTTCCCTGCCTGCACTCGCAAGATAATTCAGTTTGTAGCAGGGCAGCAAAATGCAGGCTCAGATGCCAGTTAAACACTCTTTATATTGTAATAATCTTGGTGAAATTCTAATAATGCATAAATGAAAAATGTAATATAGACTTTTTTAGGAAAAAAAAATCTTTTTTTCTCCACCTCTTCTGCTGTTTCTCAGGGGCATTTATGAGATCTCTGGCGTATGTTAGATTTTGGGTTGGTTGTAGACACGCAGCCATGTTACCCTGGCGAGCCATCAGCTGCCCCAGGGAACCCATTTTTGGTGTATCGGCACTACCTTGTGCTGCTCCTGTGATCTAAAAACGTCTTGAAATTTGTCTCAGACTGTAATTAAATTGACTTTTGCTTTGCCACCATCACTCTGGCTAGAGCAAGCAGAACAGATCTTAGAGAACTTTGTTCTGTAATTTCATATTGCCAAATGGCCGCTCTTTGCAGTAGCGCCCCAGGAGAGTAATTTCTTTATCAGAATTTTAAATGAGAGAGATGATTCGTTTGTCCCACTCTAATTGAGATTTTTGTTCTGTTTCAAAGCCAGTAAAATTTTCTGCAACGAGTTCTTTAAATGACAAACTTTCTGTCTTTGTACAGAATAGATAAAGGAAAGTGAATTAGAGCACCAGAAAAAGCACTTCTGTTGCTCAGCTTTGGAGACCAAGTCTCATGCTCTGCCCTTCGTCTGAAATTATTCTTTGGAATTACTTTTCCACCGTAAATCACTGCGCTGAAATCTCGTTATATGGATGCCTCACTACTAAAAGCATCACATCCAATATGCTTCAGATGTTTCTCTTCAAAGTGGAAATTAGAGCATTACTGACCTTTCAGATCTTTGGGAAAACTCCCAAATTCTCTCTTCGTTGTGCCTAGAAGTCCACCTTGTGGATCTTCAGCTGCCTGGGTATCCCCTGCAAGCCAGAGCTCGCGGTGGGCTGTGGTTCTCCTCATGGAGCAGTGTCTGGCAAAGACTCCTAAGAGCCCAGAGGGCATCCTTGCCTCCTCTCTTGTCAGTGCCGGGCTCATCTGTATTCTCACAGCAGTGGTGCTGCTTAAATGACTCTTCTTTAACCAACAGGAGGAAAATCTAGCAAACAGTCCTACGTGGCATGTGAAACCCATGTTGTCCAACGCAGTGGTAGATTTGTGGGCATCCAGCATGGGCAAGCTCACTGGTAGCTTGGGGCAGGCAGTACAGCTCTTCTGCCTGAGCAGAAAGGAGCCAGGGAATGACACTGGACCTGCTCTTTAGGAATAAGCAGCACATACCTACGTTGTGCTGCCAAACACAGCCAGTACTTCCTCGAGGAGAGCTTCCCAGTTTGCTTTCTGCCTTTGGTGCTTGGAGACTGGGAAGAACTGGGAACCCCTGCAGCTGTTGGACTTTTGTTTTACACCTCGGTGCATTTTGAAGCATCTTTTTTTCTCAAATGTCTTAAAGATTCAATTTCTTCTTCTCTTTGTTATCGTTTTGATTGCCAGCGTACGCAAACGTGCAGCCCTCTTGCAGCATGGGTCTGCTCTTGGGTGCCTGCAGGTAGCTCCCCTCCGTTTTTAGAACCAGATATTCCTTTGAGATGTTAGTCTTGTCTTTGATCATCCTTTGTAGGTCTTGCTCTTTGTAACATATTTCTATCTACTGCCTCCTTGTGCCTGCTATATGCTGGCTGCTTCTTATCCTTCCTTTTGTTATCAGGAAGTGGCCTCTTTTTTTCTTCCTTTCTTCCTCTCTCTATTCTATCTCAATTTTCTGGTGATTTTTTTTGGCATGAAAAAGAGTGATGATTGAATGACTGACTCTAGCTTCCCCCCCCCAATTTGGTCTGTAGGTTTTTAACTTGATTTTAACTTTGCAGTCAGAGCACTGCAGTGACAATCATTTCTAGGGAGGAAAATATGGAATATTCTTGGGAAATGATGAGAGAACTGCCAAGAAAATTTAATAAAAGATTCATGAAGTCTGGACTGTTTCCAAGGCCAAAAATTATCTTACAGGAAGAGACAAAATGCCCGAGGAAGATCTTGTTTCAATTCATTTGCTTCCAGGGAAGTGGAGTTAATGCGCATTTGAAAATCACTTCTATAAAAGAATTAAATCAAAATATTCAAACCCCAAATTAATTTCAGATTAGGCTGTTCTGAACTCCCTGTAAAGACAGGGGATAAGATACAAGTACCGCAGGAATAAGGTATCTTTCTGAACCTCGATATGATGATTTTAGCAGGGTGTGTTACGAGAAGGACTAATCTGCATATGGCTGAAGCCCTTTCTAACCATCCCCATCTTCTTTGCTTGGCTGTCCATCACAGTGGTAGTGTCTGGCTCCCTGAAGGCTCTTCTACCCTTTTCAGATGCTTTTAGGCTGATTGAATGCAGTACCTGGCAAACCTGCCTGATTTGTGTTGGATGCTGTCCAGCGAAAACCATAAAAACTGCCAGTGCAGCCGCTGCTCTGTTGAAGCAAGACCTTTCTGCCTGGTGCAATTACAGCTCTCGGAGCATAATTTGGCATTGGATTCCCTTTGACTTGTTGGCTGGGAGGCCTGAGAGCACTGAACTCCGGCATGGTAGAGTCAGTGGCTTGTCCCCCTTTTGGTTTTTGCTGCTGACTTGAAGCATGGTTGCGTCTGCCAAGCCTATGCATGGAGTGAGCTCAGGCGTTTGCAAGGTGAGTTTGCTTCCCTTCCCGAGAGACTCTTTCTGATTGTCGTGAGCAAGACCCATGGAGATGCAGCGTGCACCTCTGCCACAACCTGCACTTATTGTCTTCCCTCCCTCCCTCCCTGTTTTCCTTTTTCTGCAGATAAATGGATCATTTAAACTGGGAGCTACTAAAATCCTCTCTGGCTGGCAAATGCAGTGCCTAGCAGCAGTCATCAAGGACGAACCAAACATGAGTGGAGGAGGGGAACAGGTCGACATCCTGCCGGCCAATTATGTGGTCAAAGATCGCTGGAAAGTGGTGAGTAGCTCTGGCTTTGGGTCTCCTTTGGTGCTTTACACAGAGCTCCTTAAGGAAAGAGACACTTCTCTGCTTAACCCTGAACTCCAGCAAGCAACAGTGAAAAGGTCTGGTTTTGTCTGATGCTGGAAGATAGTCAGTATTGCTGTAATGCTTTTTGAGAATGTTTGGTATTTTTAGAAGACTAAACCAGCCCATGATTTTTAGGTAGGATTGAACTGTTGCAACCAACTGAGTCAGTCATCTTTTAGTAAGAGATTTGGATTTAAAGCTACTGTTGCAAAAAAAAAATTAATGTCTGCCTATAAAGAGACATTAAAGTGAGCTTAAAAGAAACATTTGTGGTTGTAACACTAGTCATTCCGAAAGCTAGAAATTCCATAATTAAAACTGTCAATATAACTCCTATGTAAATTTATTATGATACCTTTTTAAAATTATGATTAAAAGAGTTTCAGTTCTTTATGGGACAGCTGTCTCGTTCGGTGCCTAAGCTGCATGGGGTCAATGAATTAAGTAACCATTTCATCCTCTACATAATCCACTGTGTCCCTGAAGGTCTCACTGTCCATTTGAATTCATAGCACAAGTTTGCCATTTAAAATCTTTTTTTGTGTGTGTTATTCATTGCTGTAGTATCTGTATCAGAAATACTAACAACTTCTTTATTGATGCTTTTACCAGGTGATCTAAGAGAGAATGATCAAATTCCTTTTACAGACAGGGTTTCAAAATAATTATTTTGTTTCTTGGACTGTGGGAGAGACATGGGGACAATCTGATCCTCTTAGACATGTGTGATGTTCCTGCACAGGCCACCTTGCTCTATTTCTCTTCCTCTCCCATTGCTTGCCTCTGTTCATCGTAGTATTTATCCCTGCTTTCTCCACGACCTTCACACTTCTGCCTGGCCTGTCTTTTTTTTCCCTTCCAGTCTATCTATATTTAAAATGCTTCCTGAGAGCAGATGGAGAATCTCTATTTTCTGTGTGATCAGGCACCGGAGCTGAGACCCCTCCAGAAGGTGTCTGGAGGAATTTCAGGGAAGCCCCACTGCGCTCTTGCAGCTCTGGCTGGACCACGTCCACTCGTTCTGGGAGGATGACACATGCACAGTTCAATGGATGTGCAGGACACAAAATATGCTTTATGTTAATACGCCTCTAAAATCCAGCTTCGAGATGATTTTCCCTGGACACAAATGGAGATTTTTCTACAATTTGGCCAGTGGCGCATGTCCATGGCAAAGCTGAAGCCAGATGTGTTCCTGCTGCCCAGCCCTCCTTGAGGTGCAGCCTCCATAGGGAAGAGCCAGGAGGGAGAGGCAGGATTAGTCCTTATTAGTGGTTATTATGGCTGTAGAGCCCGTGCTTGGATCTGTGCCCTCTCTGTCCCTCTGTAGCCTGGTTAGCTTGGCCTGTACCTACCTGCTCATACTCTTCATCAGGTTTGAAGATTCTCTTCCCTGGGCAGGGATGTTAAGCTTCTCTGCTAAATGATAGCAGGAAAACTTTTAACATAGCCTAAACTTTGCTCCTGGAAACAGCAGAACTCTTAAAAGCCCTGAGCCACCCCCTGAAACAGTCTCAGTTTTGCTCACAGGGGAGCACTTTAAACTGATTTTGTTTCTGTGAGGCTAGTGAAAGTGGTGATTCAGTGATACAGACTCAAGTGGTTGGAGTGTCCTGCAGTTCTGCTTCTGGGGGCTGCTAAACGCTCTACCCATTAGCCCTCCCTCTGCTTCAGGAATATGGAGGCATGCAGCTATCTTCCTAGCAGCAACTGAGCCCAGAAAAATAGCTTTTTATGGTTTCTAATGTTGGTTCACAGCAGTCTTCAGTACTGCGGAGGGGATCATCAAATTTCCCCGCCTTGGAGGCCCTGAGAAATTACAAGAGTGTAAATTGCGAAGAGAAATTGTGCTTCCCAGCTGAGCTTAAACATCTGGCCTCACACTAGCTGAACTGTGTGTTGAGATTGCTTGTCGGCGAAAGGAAGCAGGTAGTTGGGGAGCAAGCCCCGAGTTGGGGTATTGGCTTTGGCAGGGAATCTGTCCCTTCTTGCTTTATCACAGACCTTTCTGAGTGTAGCCTGCAAGCGGCCCAAGCTTTGCAGTGAGTGAGGAGTCCTGCTCGAGCAGGTAGGTGGCTTAGTGAGATGGAGCTGGGCTTCAGCTGCCAGAAGGCTCCGTGTGTCGTTTGTCCTCCCATCGTAACTCTCCCTTGGCTGAGCTGGCCATCCACGTTCTCAGCCTGGCAGGTGTCCAGGGTAGAGCCAGGTTCTAATTTTAGACCAGTTTAATGTAGACCAGTTTAATGTATTCCTTAGGCTCCTTTTCTCCTCTCCTTCCATATGTCAACTGACAGAGTTTTGACGAATGGAGATGTTAAGTTATCTGCATTTAGCCTGGTGATGGTTCAATTTTCTGCCTCTCCCTAAGTGTGTGAAGTCTGGCTGACTGACAGCAATGTGGTTTTTGTTGTTGTTTTCTGTTTTGTTTTAGAAGGAGATGGACTGGGAG
>JAVCKT010013474.1:0-12058 GCA_032273925.1 Rhynchotus rufescens
ACCCCCCCCCCAAAAAACATCTTTTACCTCAGACTTACCCCCTTTTCCCCCAAACGTATCCTTCAAGGTTTGTCTCATTAACTTCCCCCAAACCTGGCTCCTCTAACCCCCCCCCGCTACCCCCCCTTTGGATTTATCCCGTTAGATTTGTTGGATTCTGGACGGTTCAGGGCAGCGGAGTCGCCGCGGCCGCTTTTGTTTCCCGTTACCCGAGTTATTCGGCTCGTTTTGTGCGTGTTTATCATTCGTTTTAAAGGCGGATGGGGCCCCGATCAGCGCCCCTAGACCCCGGAGGAATTGCCAAAATGCCTGAATCCCAACAAAAACGCGGGGTTCAGGTTTTCACAGCCCCAGCACCTCGCGCCTCCCCGTGCAGGTGTCAGTCCTGCAAAGCCACAGTGGCAAGAAACATGAAAACTGGTATTTCTTGCTTAAAATCACGCTGTGGTCTGAAACCTTAGTTACATACGCTACTTAACGTGCGTTAAACTTTACCCTTATGCAGAGCATCATCCCAATCAGGGAAGCAATTTCACCCCTTAGTGTTTTTACTATAATTTTGCCACCCACTCCCCAACATGGGCCCGTCTGTTGGGTTATGTTGGAATACTAAAATCCAGGGAAAGTTGCTGAAATCTCCTTTTGTGGCAGAATTCACAGGGGAAAATCAGAGCAGGCAAGTCTTAAGAGAAGGCTTAATTCACCAAATCACCAAATCTTTTTATTTTTTTTTTTATTTCCTCCCGATTTTAACTGCTGTCTGCTTCACGAGCAGCGTCAGGAATTGTGCATAATTCATGTTTTTAACCTGTTCTGTGGCGCTTTCTTCCGAAGAGGCCCAGGTGCTGCAGCATCAGCTCCTGGGCTCCCATGAGAAACGAGCGGTAGGGATTTCCAGAGGGGAGGGAATGTCTGGAACCCAAGTCCTGCTCCCTCTCCGGGCTCTTGTAGTGTTTCCCAACAGCACTTACCATTAACTTGGATTTCAGCTGCTTTCTTACCTTGCTTGGTGGAGACTGGGGATATTTAACCCCAAATATATGTATTTACATTGCAACAAGAGCTTTGTGGATGCTGGTGGATATCTTGGGAATACTTCTCCCTGGTTAGCGGACACTGACATGTGGATTTATTTACAATTAGATCCATTTAAGTCATCGCAGTTCCTCACAATGGGAAAATCATTCTGTGCCTAGCAATGTGCAAGACTGGCATCGGAGGGATTTCTGTGCTGTGGAAATCCATGTGGAAAATACCCCTATTCCTCAAAAATACTCCTCAGTGGCTGGAGGAAGTGAACTTCCCCAATTTCATCCCAATTCCTATGTATAAATCCTGAACGTCACAAGCCTGAGATCCATTTGTAAAACACCTTGCACAGGGTGGGTCCTGGTTTCCAACTAAACCTGCATGTTATTTTAACACAGGTAATAGTTAAAACATTATTAGTGTAATAAACCACCAGGGATTTGGACAATTAATTGCTCATTCTTTGTTATTCTTCTGGCATGTTGAGCAGTTTGCACTTGTGTAAGATACAAGAGGCTTCCCTGCAATTTGTATCCTCTGTGACAATGCAAGGGTAAAACATTCAATTAGCCTTCAGTTATATTTTCTGTTTGCAAGCTCTATATTAATTAGCCATCATCCTGAGAAACAGTAAAACGCGTGGCGTGTGGTTTCCAGGGGAAAAAAGCAAATTTCAGCCCAGTTTCACTTTGAACGGGTGGATTTCCAGAGAAGTGGGGTTTGTTAACAAGGACTTCAATAACTGAGATGTGATTGACATTCTCTGACAATTTTATTTATGTGCCTTAGTTACAGCAACCTGCAACTACAGGTGACTATAAAACTTAAATAACTTGGCAAAACCTGATTTGAAGTGAAGAAGTCATTGGCTGGGGATGGACGCTCTCGAGGTGCAATCAAATTAACGACTGCTAATCAAGCGCCTGCCGGTTCTTATCGCAGCCGCATAGTTTCCGATTGATGCTCCAGATCAGAGGAGCGAATCCCAGCGGGAGCAGGACGGTGTTTTGAACTGCTGGCCAGGATCCTGCTCGTGTCCGAGGGCGATTCCGGAGAGCCTCCTTCTCCCGCAGAGCCTCAGCTGGGCCTCGAGGACACAACTTGGCTGGAAAGCCCTTTGCCTGGAAACACGGGAGCAAAGAGCTTGAATTTTCACAAAAGAAGTGAACTCCTCCGGGCACAGCGGCACCAGTGGTGTTCTGAAACAAGCAATAGGGATTTAGGCTTAATTTTAGCATTTCCCTTGAATTTTGGGATTTTGCGAGCACCTCTCATGCAGATTCGCTAACATAAGATGATGCAGTTTCCTCCTGATAAAATATGTGCTAAAATAAGCAAAGAGGCTCAATGCAGCTACCGAATTTGTGATACACTGAGGGTTGTGGAAATCCAGCTCATCCACTCTGGGGCCATAAAACGAATTTGGGGCAAAAATCCCTATATGGCCACCAGCTTTTCACAAGTAGCTGCTTGCAAGGAGCTTCAGGGAGCGCAGGAAAAGTGGTTGCCTCGGTAACCAGGTGATACAAATCTGGCTCTTTACCTCGTGAAATTAATTAGCTTATATCCAAATCACGTCAAAACCAGGTCGTTTTCCGTGCAAACTGTTTCTGTGTGCATCGGGGGATGCTTTCATCTTAATTACAAGCTCTTTCGGAAATGCGAGAGCACGCGTTGCAAAACAAAAAGAAGCGTTTTTAATGGGAAAGCCAAAGGAGGAGCCCAAATAACATCCCTGAGGCCACGGAGATGGCAGCGTGAGCGAGGAGGGAAACGGGGTGGTAGGGAACAGCCGGACGGTCCAACGTGCTGCTGTTGGTGCAGGCTGCTCTGCCTGTTTTACACCATAAAGTGGATTTTAGTCGTCACCACAGGCACTCTCTGGGTCTGGAGAACGTTGGCCTTGGAGAAGAAAACTTGGTTTTCATGAGAAGTTGATGAAACTTTCAGTTGTTACCCGTTCTGGTTGCTAATATTGGTGATTTCTGTTGTTGCACCTACCCAGCAAGCAGGGATCATGCAGACCCACCACTAAAGCACTGCTGACCAGTTCTCTGCTCTTCCCAGATTACAGAAGGTTGTGGATCCAGCACAGTCGTCTCAACGGGAGCGTCTACATAAGTTCCTTGGGAAAACTGGGACAGACATCCAAAGGCAAACATGGTAAGGGGCCGGATTTGGGGAGCTTACAAGGTGGGTTTGCGTTCAGTCCGTCGCTGAACTGTTTCGAACGTCGCTTGCAGCGGCCCATGCGCATCTTCGTGAACGACGACCGCCACGTGATGGCCAAGCACTCGGCCGTCTACCCGACCCAGGAGGAGCTGGAGGCCGTGCAGAACATGGTCTCCCACACGGAGCGGGCGCTCAAAGCCGTGTCCGACTGGATCGACGAGCAGGAAAAGGTCGGGGAGCAGCCGGAACAAGAGACCATGGAGTCAGCCGCGGAAGACGAGAACAAAGACGGAGGGTGAGGAAGGAGGCAGAACAGGTGTTTTTAAGGGGCAGCCTTGGAAGTAACAGCACAACCTCACTTAGATCAGTAGAAATTTACTCTCCGAGGTTTCGGAAAGGTGCTCGCTGGGCTACAGACCAGCAGAGCTGATAGGAGAAGGGTTGCTGACCTGGGCCTGCAGCAGTGTTTTAGCAGGAGGGGGTCCCATTTCATCCTTCATCTTTGCGGGTGCTTCCACTGTAGTTAATTCCGTCTTTGTTTTAAGCCATCGCGGTCGTTCCCTGTGTGTTGCAGGGATCAGAAGGCTACGGAGCAGCTGACGAGGACCCTGCGCGGAGTGATGCGCGTAGGGCTGGTAGCCAAAGGCCTCTTGCTGAAGGGCGACCTGGACCTTGAGCTAGTTCTGCTGTGCAAAGACAAGCCCACGGCGGATCTCCTGGAGAAGGTGGCCGACAATCTCGGAGTACAGCTTGCTGTGAGTAAAATCCTTCCCAATTTCTGCCCCTTGCAGGGAAGGATATATTCTGAATGGATAAAAGGGCACTCGGGTACGCTTTCTGATGCACTTTCTTATTTTGTCTTAAGAAAATAATTCCATCAAAGCCCATCATCGTTCTAGCATAAACTTATAAACAAACATCTTATTAATTGCAGTCTTACAGACCTTGCTCTTTTTTTGGCAGGGTGGGGAGGATAGCGGAGCTCTAAGAAATGAATTAATTGCTAACTGGTGACATTATGTTGCAGGCTATTACAGAAGACAAATACGAAATAATCCAGTCAGTTGGTGATGCTGCAATTATAATTAAAAACACAAAAGAGCCTTCATTGACACTGACTATCCATTTGACGTCACCTGTTGTGAGAGAGGAAATGGAGAAACAGTTAGCTGGAGGTATGGACGACTGAAAAGAGCCAACAGTCGGTCTGGAAAGTTGTACTTTTCTGTTCCTAATTCACTGTTAAACTGTGCTATTCAATTTCAACCAAAGTAGCAGCAATTGTTTTTATGGAAATTCAAGATTTTGTAATAACACCAACTCCATGAAATCACGATTACGATTTATTCGGACTGAACTTCTGAAATTGAGTAGCACTTTTCAAACGGTATTTAATTTTTTTTTCAGTTTCATTTTTACTTGGACCTTCAGTTCACTAATACGTAATATCGTTGTATTAATCCCGTTCTGTACCTAGCCATGTAAGTGGCCTACACCACATACATAAGAGTATAAGCATATACATTTTAAACACGTTGAAGGCTTCTCGTTAAATGGTTTGCATGTACCTGAAGTTGGATGTTCCACAGTGTGTGTTGCAGCAAGAATGAGGCGCGCTCTGGGTCTCCTCCACTGGCTGTTTCGTCGGCCAAAGCTCAGAATCCCAGAATGCCATTCAGAGTTTTGGATAAAGTTAGCAGTTGATCTCCAAATTTCTTTTGGAACAAAAAATCGCAAATATCTCTGCGCTCTTTTTTTAATTATAACCAGCGCTGTGTTCCAGACCTACCACCCATTCACAGCGCTCAAACGTTTGCTCTGCGCACTAGCCTTATCTAAAACCCTGGTCTTGGAAAACTCGGAACTTCCTTGGACCTTTTCTTCAGTTTTGCTGCAGCACAGACTGGAAGATACTTTTGTGCTCTCTTGACTGTTATGGTTTTGATATCTGACCTGGTCTCCCGAGCCTTCTAGTTTGTCAATTTTAGGGACGCTGGACCTTTGACCAACAGGACGCTCTCTGTCACGGGCTGGGGCCGGGGCAGTCAGGCCTTGAGGGCGCAGGGGGCTCCCTTGGTGGCGGCAGCCGAGCTGCTCCCCGCACGCTGCCGCGCTCCGAGCGCGCCGCGGCACATTCCGCCCAAATTGCCGCTCGTGCCGGCCGGCCTGGCTCTCTGCGGCCTCGCGGAAGCGGTGAAGGATTCCTGTCCTCTCCCAGGCAGCCTTTGCCCCGCTCTCCTCCTCACAAAACACTCGCCCCGATCGTTCCACATCCCGCCTCTCTGCAGCCGAAATTTCCCAGTGCGGCCAATATCCAGGCAAACCGCAGAGCAGCCTGCAGGGAACGGCGCTAGCCCATGGTCTCTTGGGAGCCTCCGCTGCCCGTTAGGAAGCTGCCTCATCCCCTCTCCAGCTGACAGAACCCCCTTGGTCAAACCGTGCCTTGTCTTCTTATTCCATCCACGAATAGAAACGCTATCAGTCACCGACTCCCCGGACGTTCTGGACAGGCAGAAATGCCTTGCTGCCTTGGCGTCACTCCGACACGCCAAGTGGTTCCAGGTTTGCATTTTGCTCTTATATTTGTCTTTAAGTAGAACGTTTGTAAACTCCTTAACTGGCTTTTTTTTTTATTATTATTATTTAAAATACCTTAAAGTTGGAGGATAGATAGATAGCCGTGCTGAACTTAGCGTCTGTCTGGTACAGTTGCTAAAGAAGCACTTAAGTGGATTTAATGTTCAGAAGGGTCCTTGCTTAATGAGTAGATGCCTAGCTGCTGCTTTGTGTTAAGAGTAATGTTGCCTTTGTACACGACCGTTAAAGTTCTAAAGTTGTAATGTCAACTGTTGTTTACCCTTGACAAAGTAGCACCACAAAACTTAATGTCTGCCAAAAGCACAGTTTGGGTGTTTTTATTGAATTTGCTTCTGCTTCTGATTCCTCTTCTAGGCCAGGGCTAACGGGCTGAAGTCGTGTGTCATAGTGATCCGGGTTCTGAGAGACCTGTGTACGCGGGTCCCCACTTGGGCGCCGCTGCGAGGCTGGGTAATTCCCTTCTTTTCCTCCTTACGCCCCGCTTCTCCAAATCGTTGTGCAGCTCGGAGGTGGCGAGCGTTCCCACTCAGCAAATCGGTTTTGTACAATGCTAAAACAGAGCTTTTTTGCCTTGAAAAACGTGCGTTGGAGCTCTGCAGCGTGCGCCGTTTAAGGAACGTGCAGCCGTCCTCCTTCCCTCCGCGAGCGTGTCCGTTTGCTCTCCTCACCTTCCGAAATCTCTTTCAGCCTCTAGAGCTGCTGTGTGAAAAATCTATCGGCACCGCAAACAGACCGATGGGAGCCGGCGAGGCCCTGAGGAGGGTCCTCGAGTGCCTCGCCTCGGGAATCGTGATGCCAGGTTAGGTGCTTCTCTGCATTTACATTTCAAAGTGAAGTGGAAGTGAAACAGGATGGAAGCTTTGCCTAGTGTTTGAGACATCCCATGTTAAAGGGATGGACGACCTAGATGCAAAACTCGGAAAAAAAATCCCCCGCTATCCATGGGTGCTGCCGTAGCGTGCCGTTCCTTAGGGCACATGTGTTCAAAGCCATGGACCCATGATGTGAAACCCTGTAGAGAGAGGCACCAGTTTCTTGCAAGTGTAACATTGCTTCTCGGAGCGGTTGCGACCAGTTTCACTTATAATTGTACGTGTAAAATAATCCCGACGAGTCTCAGAATGTTGGACAGTGGATGGATCATGTCAGTCGGTGTTCTTCGAGAGATGAGTGTTGATTGATGCCAAGGGAATACTTAGTTTAGTTTCTTTAGAAACACCAGGATAATTCTCTGCATATCTTCCTTGTTTCCTGCCTTCAGATGGTTCTGGTATTTATGATCCTTGTGAAAAAGAAGCCACTGATGCTATTGGGCATCTAGACAGACAACAAAGGGAAGATATCACACAGAGTGCTCAGGTATAGTTTTGACTACAGATGTTACAAAAACTTAATCAGTTCAACTGACTCTGAACTTCCATATTGGTTAATGGTAGTATAGTAACCTCGCAGAGGTTGGTGTTAACTTTTTTAATATCTAGTCAAGTAAAGCAATACAAATGGGTCCCACACCATTGAGGAATTTGTAGCTTGGCCAACCAGAAGCAAAGTATCAGGTTTTAAATAGTGACTTTACTACCATGACCCGTATTTTGGGTTGAACTTCCAAAACCTCCAAGGAGAGTCCTATTTAAACTGATGAGGAGTCCTGTGTAGGGGTGGGCAGAATGTTCCTGTCTGAAACTGCAGGGAACAGAGATGACGGCAGCAGCGCGTGCGTCCCGGTAACACGTGTCCAATCTTTCTAGCATGCTCTGAGACTCGCTGCTTTTGGCCAACTTCACAAGGTCTTGGGGATGGATCCCCTCCCTTCCAAAATGCCCAAGAAACCAAAGAACGAGAACCCTGTTGACTACACTGGTAGGTACTAGGAAATAATCACGCGTTTGTAAGGCTGCTTCGTTACTGGAACCTGGAATTCTTAGCTCTTGTGTCACAATTTTACAGTCCAGATTCCTCCCAGTACCACATACGCTGTTACCCCAATGAAGCGTCCTATGGAGGAGGATGGAGAAGAGAAATCTCCCAGCAAAAAGAAAAAGAAGATTCAGAAAAAAGGTATTGAGTTAACGAGAGGTAGGTACCAGTGGCTCCCAGAAGGTTGATTTTAGGCTAAGCTGGGAGGGTGGTCTTTAAAAAAAAAAATACTCTTGGAAGTGTCTGATGTTGAGTGATGTGTAAATATGAGTTGTAGGACATAGAAGCTTTAAAGAATTAATTACTGCTGTATGGTCTTATTTGGTATAACTTTTAAACTCTCCCAAGAACAAAAATGATGGATAACTTGCTGTCTGTAATCAGCTTTTTTTCTTCTAGAGACGTTACAGACATCTGAAAACTTGTGGGTTTTTTCTTCTTTTTTCCTCTTCAGAGGAGAAACTTGAACCTCCCCAGGCCATGAACGCACTGATGAAACTAAACCAGCTCAAACCTGGGCTGCAGTACAAACTCGTGTCTCAGACTGGCCCTGTTCATGCTCCTATTTTTACGATGTCTGTGGAAATCGATGGGAGCACATTTGAAGCATCAGGACCTTCCAAAAAGACGGCCAAATTGCACGTGGCGGTGAAGGTGAGGGCTGCATCTGGAAAACACGGCCAGAGGGCTCCCGAGAGCAGGCAGGCTGCTTCCTAGGGATGACGTTGGAGCTCTTAAACCTGAGCAGGGCGACCTGAAAGCCTCTCATCATGGTGAAAGTCACAGTTAAAAGTTTGTACCTGAAATGCGTAAACCCAGCGCAGATCAGGTCGCATCCAGGAGAGACGTTAAATATAAAAATAGAATAATCTGTACGTGAAGTTGCAAGGCAGGGTGCCTGGAACTTGGCTCTTGAAATGACCACAGGATTTGGGAAAGGTGGGAAAAGCTGGAGGAATAATCCCAGCAGAATGTCAACCTAATACCATAACAAAATGACCAGTGATTCTGAGCAGCCCTTTCAAATATCTACCCCGAAATGTGCAGGAGAAGAAGCAGGTCACAGGTAAGTGCTCTCCAGTAATCCCTTTTCCTCCTCCCCACGCCAGGTGTTGCAAGATATGGGTTTGCCCACGGGAGTGGAAGGCAAGGAGTCTGGAAAGGGCGATGAATCGGCCGAGGAAACGGAACAGAAACCAGTTGTTGTCGCTCCTCCTCCCGTAGTGGAAACTGTCTCCACACCTAGTGCTGCTTCTCCTCCCTCAGATCAGACCTCAGAGGTGAGCGGGGTCATGGGGCCGCAAGAGACTGTCCCACCTCTTTGAGAAAATGAGGTTGTAAACTTTATTTTAAGGACTGTTTAACATACTTCTCTTCCCTGCTAAAAGCCTCCAGCCTGAGTCTACGCGCTGCACTGGCAGATGCAAAATAACAGCAGTTTTTAGTTACTCTAACACTAAGTTTTAAGAGATAAGAATATAGTCTGAGCTCGTCCTAGTGCAACCATCCTGCTTTAAGATATTCTTCGTTCATACAAAGTTCCTGTTTTGGGAGTCACCTCGGCTCTGGTGGGTATTCCCTGGGGCTGCACGAGCACCTCTTCTCTTTCAGAACGTGAAGCAACAGGGACCAATTCTGACGAAGCACGGCAAGAACCCCGTCATGGAGCTCAACGAGAAGAGGCGCGGGCTGAAGTACGAGCTCATCTCCGAGACGGGCGGCAGCCACGACAAGCGCTTTGTCATGGAGGTGAGGTGACCCCAGGCTCCGCTCGGATACCTGCAGCGTTACCGTGCTAGCTTTCCCAGATTCCCACCGGAATTGTCCGTGAAATGATGCTAGACGCAGTCGGCCACGTCACGCGGGTTCACAAGGGGGAGCTCCTGCCTGTCCTTTGCATTCACCTGCGCCGCTTTAATCCCTTTCAAAGGTGGAGGTTGACGGGCAGAAGTTTCAAGGAGCCGGTTCAAATAAAAAGGTGGCGAAAGCCTACGCTGCCCTGGCCGCCTTAGAGAAGCTGTTTCCCGACGCCCCTGTTGCCATTGAGCAAAACAAGAAGAAACGAGCCCCCGTGCCTGCCAGGGGAGGACCCAAGTTTGCAGTAAAAGTAAGTGAACTCGCTGATCAACGATGTAGCTCATGGTCCCGTGCAAAAATCCCAATCCTCCTTCTGGGGAAGAGGAATAAACCAGGATGTGCTAAGGCCATCTGACCAGAATGCCTCAATTCTGCCATAAATAACCTCCCAGGCGGCGCTCTGACGTCTGGGAGGTTCTGCAGGTGGCTTTTTTGTAGCCCGTTTCCTGGAGATTGCTCTGAACCCAGTTCCACCCGCTCTGATTTGGCTTGGCCCCGCCGGCGACGGGAATCCGCCGCGTTCCGTAGTTGCCGTCGGGCTTTCGCAAGGCTCTGTTTCGGCCTCGGCCGCGTGGCGAAACCCTCCGGCGAGGCGCGTGGCGTAACGAGCCCTTCTCCTCCAGCAGCACAACCCGGGGTTCGGCATGGGAGGCCCCATGCACAACGAGGTGCCCCCGCCGCCCAACATGCGAGGCCGCGGGCGAGGCGGCAACATGCGAGGCCGCGGCCGGGGCCGGGGCGGCTTCGGCGGCAATCACGGCGGCTACATGAATGCAGGTGAGCGGCTGCGCGCGGAGCAATGCGGAAACAAGGCTCCAAAAAATCCCCTCAATCTCCTCCGGCGTTCCTGCGGTGACCTGCAGCCGTGCAGGAGATGGAGGGGTTTTGTTGCCTCTCTTCCCCGGTGTCTAACGGTTTCGTTCCGGTTTAGGTGGTGGATATGGAAACTATGGGTACGGAGGAAATTCGGCGACGGCCGGCTATAGTAAGTGGTCCTCTTTTACCTTTCTGAAGCACGTCAGTGTGCTGGGGGCGTAAAGCTGGGCCTGGGTTCGGCACACCGGGATATGCTGGTGCCGAAGCCATCGTAAGGGGTGCTCCTGAATTTCCTGAATGAGGAATAATGAAAGATGGCTTGTGTGGACGTTTAAAAGCTAAACCCAGGCGACTTCACGTTTCCACAAAAACTGTTGAAATATTTTAAATTTCTCTGCTTTAAGCCATGTGAAGCTATAGGCCACACTTGTGAATCAGATTTGCCTGAAAATACACTTTGGTCTTGAGAAGAAGCCTTCATTGGGGAGTGACAGGAGCAGAGAAATCTAAAACATGACTTTCAAATGTGGCGCATTGTGCCCCCTTCAAAAGAATTCTAATTTTTTTTCTCTGCTCTGTCTCCCCCTTTTGTAGGTGACTTTTTCACAGACTGCTACGGCTATCATGATTTTGGGTCTTCCTAGATCATCTAAAAGTCTTGCACAAAAAACAGCTTTTTACTCCAATTTTCTCGAACTCCAAAACCCAAAGTGTTCGTGCTGTGTCCCTGTGCTTCACTGGGTTTCTCAACAGTGGCTTTTCACCGCAGCTTGTCTGAAACTCTTATTACCCTGCAGAACTTCAGGCAGTGGCAGTTTTTATTGTGATTTGCCTTTGAACTTGGTCGTATCGATGTACACAACAGGGGGAACTAATTATCCATGAATGTTTTTGTGCCGTTCGCACAAACTTCAAAGCCAGCTCTGTTCAGCATAAAGGCAAAAAAAAAAAGCCTATCTTTGCTTTTTATGGAAAGCATTACTTTATTTTTAAGAAACAGATACTGGAGTGTTTTAATCTACCTTTGTCTTAATTTACGGCAGGTTTTGTACAAAAAAAAAAAAAAAGAGCCTTTTAATAAATCCCAGAAATTGGGTCAATGCCTCTGATATTGGGAAGACTTTTCACATCTCTGAACGTAGTACACCCAGCTTTTTAAGCATGCAAAACTGTTGGCTTGTGTGTGGAATCGTATGTGCTAAAAATTAACCCTGCGCCCTTTGTAACACACTGGTGGACGAACGCGGAGGGATGTGGCTCTTGTGGCTGGTAGCTAGTGTGTGTCACGGGTATTGTAATTGTGCTTGCGGTGCAATAAAACCCAGGCCTTAGGAGCTGATGTAAAACAAACAAAAAATGTTAGTTTTTACCTTCTGAAAATGCATGGAGTCGTTTGTCACCTGAACACGGGCTTTCTTGAGCCAAAAATAAAGGGCCTGAAGCACTCGAGCGGCGCGCGCCCGCGGCGGGACGCGCATCGCCCTCAAAGTGACCCAAAACCTGGGGAAATAAAAAACTTGGCTGGAATTGGAAGTCACGGGGAACGTGGAATTGGCCGTTTTGAGACACGAGGCTCTGCATCCAAAGTGTTGGGTCCTTTATTCTTGCTATAGAACTTGTTTTAAAACTGTATTTTGTTTGTCACTGTTTTTAGCTGCAAAGCCTGCAC
>JAVCKT010013478.1:7383-24108 GCA_032273925.1 Rhynchotus rufescens
AGTCCAGCCCCCTGCTCCAGCAGGGACACCGAGAGCACGGGGCACAGGGCGGCATCCAGGCAGGTTTGGGAGATCTCCAGAGAAGGAGACTCCACAGCCTCCTTGGGCAGCTTGTTCCAGGGCTCTGTCACCCTCATTGTTAAGAAATTTTTGTGCTTTTGATGCTTGTTTGTGGCCATTTCCGTTGTCTCACCAGAGTCCAACACACCACGTCACACAGTTCTTGCTGAATATCACACGTGTTTTTGACATCGTGCCACGGCACCCTCGACCAAATACTGCTCACTTTAGTCTGCTGTGGGAGGTAGAAGCCAGATGTTTCGACACTTCATTTTCACTGCTTCAGATCATATGAACTGCTCTTCAACACTATGCTTTTCCTGTAACAAGGTGCACCGGGCTGCTCACTGCCAGGAGGAGTTGCCTCCTGAAATTTCTTAGTCCCTCCACTTTGGAGACCACAGGACATATTGTGCACATCAAATCTATGTGGATTTTGTCCTGCAGCTTGCAAGACCTTGCAAGAAAGGGCATCAAATCCCTATTAGTCAGACACTATAAATACCATCGATAAATCCACCAAAGCAATTCCCCTGCAGCTCAAGACTCCTCACAGTCGTCAGGAAAAGCTCTTACGGCCAGTTAATGACAACATAAAAATGAAACTTCTGTTATTTTGGACCGGAGCAGGGGCACAAAGACAAATAAAGGGACAAGGGGGCAGCTCACACTACAGTCCCCGGCTCCTGGTGCTTCCCAGCATAAAGCAGAGGTACAAATAAAGGTGGCAGAAAATCTGCATGCACTATATGGCCAGGGCTTCAAGAGGAAACTGCATGGGCAGGTTAATCATTATGACACTGGAAAATGCATTTCAGAGGAACATCCAAAACACAAAATAAGTTGATTAACATCTCCATAAACTGATCAAGTCATTTCAACTTAAAGCAATTAACCTCAAACTCGTCTTTTTTTTTTAAGTATCATTTTATTCTTTCCAATTACCAAGCAAGTAGAAGCAGATGCTTTTCTCTCACTAGCTTGGCCAAGGCAGCTTGCTAAGCACATCCCTGCAATTTGAAAATGTATTTTAAGATATTCTACCTGTATTTGCTCTGGTGTCCATTGGTCCAAGTTGACAGATTTGACTCTTGATATATGGACTCCGAGATTTCGATGTATTCCAGCACATCTGATGCAAATAAAAACACCGGTGTTCCAGGAGGCCCATCTTGGACCTAAGGGGAATGGAGAAATAAATCAGTTATATTTTCAAAACTCCATGTACTGGGAAGCTTTTTTTATCCAGATAATTACATTGACAACAGGAATATGCAGTTGTGAATAAGAACTGACGGGTATTTTTCTAAGCGAGCGAATCACTGCTAACAATCTCCATCGTCATCCATTTTATTTTTGGTTTCTAACTGATGTCACAAAAATATCTGGGTTAGCCAGATTAAGCCAGGAAGCCCAAGAAAAGAGTTAGCTTACTAGCAGCAACCAGGTCTTGCTCTTTCACTGAGCCTTATGTCTCCGATTCAGAAGCAAATGGCAACAGAACCCAGAAGTTACCTCTTTCTCTGCCATTAAAAGCCTCGCAAGATATATATCTGTATATACTCTGAAAGAAAATGCTGTGCAATCTTGTATTAACCTAACAAATCCTATAGACTTATGCACACACAGCCATCACAGGAGCCAGATCCTTAGGAAGGCCTTCCACAGTAATCTGTAAAGCAATGTACTAAAATACACAGGATTACAGATGCAGCAAAGTAAGAGTATTTTCAGGCTCCTTGATTCCCAAAACACAGCGTGACCCTCCACTCGCAGCCCAGGGAATTCTGTCCGAGGACTCGGAGGGATCTGTGGGCCCTACGGCTGCACTGGCTGTGACACTCAGCGAACAGCTCCAAGCTCTCGTGTGGCTGCCCGTGGAAGGTCCTTCCTTACGCTGCTCTGTTCCCACTCTGAGCACCAGCCAAGCCCAGGGCGCTGCTCTAACATCTACCTAGGTCCAAGCACTGAGCACTTAGCACATGGAGCTGTAAAACATTAATGTGAGCAGCAGCAAAGCATGCTGAAGAGATGGGGAGTGTTTTGAGCAAATGCGAGAGATGCATTTGATAGAAGCAGGTCTAATCTATTAACACAACAGCAAAAGAGAACTAAAATATCGTACAAACATTTTTGTGGGACCTTGAAAATAGTATCTGCTTCCTTCTGAACGTTAGCACAACTCCTAGGTGCCAATTTGGTTCATCTAAAGAAAGAAGCTAAGATTAGGTTTATAGATAACATTTTTTAAAGAGTTTCAGACTTGCAGTTGGACCTTTCAGCTTCTTATATAGCTGTGAAGCTCAAATAGGAATTTGATTAATTGGCAGCAAAAGAAACCCTTCCAGTTGGCCTCTGTTCCTTTGAATGCTATTCCAGAACGAGCAGCAGGTGAGAAGGAGCCTTTCCCTTAACAAGGCTCCAACCTGGAGCCCTTTTGTTTTTACTTTTCTCGTGCATCATCTCAACAACATCCCCTCCCAACAACTGCTGCTCGACCCTCCTGGGCAGGACGGTGAAGGCGGCGGGCAGCGTCAGGGCCAGGCGCTACAGCTGGTGCTACAGACTGCAGAGATCGAGAGCTCTGGCAGCCCCTCGCTGAAAGGCAACACGTTATTTCTGAAACTGCATTTCTATGGAGAAAAAACAAGGCCAAAAGTACCCCCCAAAAAAAGCAACAACTACCACCCCACCCAGCCCCACACATATGGGGCAAGCCCTGGCAGTCTAGCTGTTTAATACACGTCTTAACCAGGTCAGAGGCTGGTCCCACTTCAATGACCTTTTTTCCCCTCCCACAAAACCCAGAATATTTTTCTTATTTTTATTTTTTGCAGATCTGTAGTAGAGAAATATCCCGTTTTCCTATTCACAGTGTTTTTATCGCTGAGGGTTGGAGCTTTTGGGGATGCCTGTGTTAGCAGAGCAGCCTTTCAGCTAAAGCTGGACAAGCCAAGGAAGAAGAACCCAGCTGAAGGCCAGCCCTTGAGCGCTGAAGATGAAGCTCCTCAGCGCGCACAGCCGCTCACTGCAGCCCAAAGAGCCCAGCAGCACAACGGGAAGGCAAGACAGGACTCGCCTGGAAGCCCGTTCAGCTCTTCTCCATCCTGTAAAGGCAGGGATGCAGCTTTGGAAGGAACGCCAGGGTCAGTCAGGTTACTACAGGGACAAAGAATTGTGTAGTATCTATGTGCTGTCCATAATTTTCCCCTACATGGTATTTAAGTCTACCTTAAATAATAAAGGACAATTCACTTTGTAATTTAGTATTTTGGCTTTAAGTTCTCTTAAAAACAGTGATGGTAACATCACCCGTGAACTAGCTGTTACTCATCTGGAAAGGAAGAGTTTCTTATTTTCTCGGGAGCCCAAATGTCATTAATTTGCACTTAGTTCTGAAATAACTTAGGGAAATTAAATACACTTCAGCAATAAAGAAGCAAATGAAGCAGTAGAATAACACTGACAAACCTGAGGCCAGATAAAAATAATGTTTACAAGCAATCTCTCTAGTTATTTCAGGTTAATGGCAGTGTGCAATATTAAACGCTTTAAAGAAAAAACCTGCATTAATTCATACAAGTCAATTATGGCTACAGAAAACCAGCAGGCAGAGAAGCTACAGGATAATATTTCTTCTCTGCAGGCACAAGCCACTGGCTGAATACTTAATAAACCAGCCTACAACTAAAGGGGACCACTCAGCTAACGTGCAAACTAGAAGCAACTTCTGTTCATCACAAGTATTTACCTTAGGATTAGCTTTAATTCAGCCTGCAACCCCCCCAAGTCAGGTGGGGTGAACAGACTGACCAATTTAAGAAACCACGGAGCCCAGCTGTGCATGAAGTCAGGATCTCTATTTATGCACAAATTTATCTGCGTACAGATTCTGCACCCCGTCAAGTACTCATGGGTTTCTCACACTCCAGTCTTCAAAGAAACAGTTTTTCTCCAGCAACATTTAGAAGAACAAGCTAGTGTGTCTAACAGACACATTTGGCTTCAGAAATGAAACGTTAAGATGTAGAAATGTTCATCAAACATTATTTAAAACACCCTTCTGCCCAAGGTAAAGCTCTCTTTTCCATCAGAAGCTGCAGTGCAACCATCGAGCTGCTACGGAGCATTCGGGCCCAACTTTCAGTCGCCCACCAGTGGTTTCCTCCTGCCAGGAGCCACCCGAACACCCGCTCCTCACAAGGTGGCCAAGCCCAGGCCCCAGCCCCGTCCCCTCAGGGGGCATCTCACAGCCCCCCATCTCCCTACACGCCCCAAGAACAGCCTTTCCTCACTTTCTTTGGTCACTCAACGCACGGGCAGACCAGTGGCTCAGCTGCTTCAATTTCTTTCTCAGCCCCTTTCCTGAAGCTCACATAGGAAGAAGGTCCCTTCCAGGGCAAGGTCCTATGGCAGCTTGTCCGTTCCAGGGCATTCCAGGAGGCCGGCAAGGCGCTGGAGCCCTGAGGGCAGACGGGTCCCTCCAGGGCAGAGGGTGAATTCTTGGTCCTCCAAACTTCTCCTGCTTCTCACTCCGGTTTGCACCCATCCATTTGCTTCCCAGCTCCTACCATGCAACTGCAGCAAAGCCAGCTGTGAAATATGGACAACCAGCTGCAAAGGCAGGTGCTGACCAAGGGAAAACCCATCAGGATGAGGTCTTGAATGTGCTCCCACATTCTTGAGAGCACTTGGCAACCCCCCATAGGATGACCTGAAGCAACAAACCATTCAGAGAAATAACTAATATTAGGAAAAATAGGGGATTCTGTGCATATTCAGTGTTATTTTGCAGCTGTCAGGCAATTATCTTCTTAAAAAGCAAACGGTGATTAAGTTTGGATTGGAAATGAAAACAGAAAGTGCAAGCTTTTTAGAGAAATAAGAGAAAACATGTACTTGTTTCCTTTAGTGATAACAGCTTCACACAAAACTAATCTTGATTCTGGAAATATATGTGTTATATGGAGAGCAACAAGTAATATGTCCCATTCCAGTGTCAGTTTTACAGTCCAGGCCCATTAAGTCAGGAGAGCAGGGCCTGGATTCCCTCAGCTATGGGGCACGCAGCACTAGTCACCCAGCACCCCGCCACAGGGCGGGTTTTAGGAAGCCCTTTCACGCAGGGGGCAGGGAGCCTCCAGAGCAAGGGCCGCCCAGAGGCGCCAGCCTCGCCGCTCCCGGCATGTCCAGGTTTCAGGATTGCCAGATACAGATTTAAAAAATAAACTGAAGGGATCTTTTTCCAGTCACACTAAAGCTTTTATGTTGTTAGAGTTCTGGAATAAAACAAATATTTTCTCTACTTGCAAAGTATCTACAGCTATCAAAGAACTGAGAACCCCTCAAGAACAGATTTTAACTGTTTAAAGTCTGAGCAATAAAAAGCTTCAAGGCATTTATATAAAACTTCTACATACACCCAAGCAGTCAATACAGCATGAAACAATGCTTTATATCTTCTTTGAATGAGTCTTAATAAAAATTCTTTAGCTCCTTTCAACACCATCTTCTAAATCCACAGCTCCCAGCTGAGTAAGAAAGGAGCAAAAAGGATCATAGGCTGCAGGTTATAGGGGAAGTCTAAGGCAGGTGCAGCAACACTTCCCACAGAAAAAAATTGTTTTTAAAAAGAAAGTTGAAAATGGCATAGAGTAAAATGAGGCAAAAGGAAACAGCAGCAATAGGACATGGCAGAACGGGGGGACTAATTTCACCTCTGCATGCAGAGGTGAAATAGAAGACTATTTTCACCTCTGCATGTCACAGAGAACTCTTTGAACCACATATATAAACCCAGCCTGGACATGACTAAGTTTGAGATAAGAAAAACAAGCACAGCTTGTCCAAGCTTTACGTTTAACTGAGGTCTGTATTGCGGAGACAGCTGCAGCTGCTGGCCGGGCACTCCTGCAGTGGCTGAGCAGTCACTGTGCAGGCAGCGCGGCAGCTCTGCCGCATCCCAAGCTCTCCACGGATACGCACCTCAGAAGCCTCAGCCTGGAGCTGAGACCTGTCGGGTATCCGAGGCCACGGTCTGCAATCCTTCCCTTCCCCGAAACTTTCTGAACCCACTGCCGCATCCCGGTGCCGGGCTCCGCCGGGCGGCTGGCTCCACCTCGCGGCGCGGGGACTCAGCCGCGCGGAGCCGCTCGCTCCCGCCCCAGGATCGCGCGCGCTTCCAATGCTCCGAACGCAGCGGAACCAAGAACTGCCGGCACGGCTGGCTCCGCAGCAGCCCTGCTGCACCAAGGGGCACGAAGGCCCTGAAGCCCAGGGAGCCACGCACGATCCAGGGCAGGAAATCGGCCCGGCAAATAAAGTGTCCTTCAAGGGCCCGGACCCTCAGCCTTTCGAGCCTCCTGACGCGGGGTCTCTTCCTACCCTCGGATCCACTGACTTAATTTCTGATTAAAAGGCGTAAATAGAGTAAAGCAAGCAAGGGGGTCACACCTGCACCCCACATTAACGGGCCCAACTCCCTCACTTGGCCTCCCCAGGCCAGGCCTGGGAGACCCGCAAGCTCCGTCTGCCCACTCTCCTCGGAGGCGAAGCCCTAAGAAGGCAGCCAAAGGCTGCTCCGTATAAGCAAAGGCAGCAGAAAGCTGCAGCACTAACAGATTTCCACACCCACATGAGAATTTCCTCTAACTGGCTTGATAAGCCTGTTCTTTGATAACCAAAAAAATACAAAATAAATTTTAAAAAGCTTTAAAGAAACATACAGCTTCTGTAGTCCTGTCCCAGGGGTTGTGTGCAGGCTTTGCTAGGATGGGAATGGGATTTTAGTGACAGGAATGATCATTCAGTTACATGACTAAGCTGCTGAATTAACTACAGCTACAAGCTGGTTATCTTGATAACTACTTAAAGTTTAAATAATAACAAGCAAGGATTTAGAAGCAGTTAAGGCTTCAATTCACAGAGTACAAATGAGACGTGTCATGTCAAACATCAGAAATTTCTTGTATAAGAAGTATTTCTTGACGTTTCTTGTATAAGAACAAGAAATTTCTTGTATAAGTTCTTGTATAAAGAACTTCTTCCCTGTGAGGGTGACAGAGCCCTGGCACAGGCTGCCCAGGGAGGCTGTGGAGTCCCCTTCACTGGAGGTCTTCCAAATCCGCCTGGATGCCGCCCTGAGCCCTGTGCTCTGGGTGTCCCTGCTGGAGCAGGAGGTTGGACTGGATGATCTGTAGACGTCCCTTCCAACCTCAACCATCCTGTGATTCTGTGATAAGGGTTTCCAATAAGGAATATTAAAAACCTGTACTTTGCAAGTCTGAGAGCTGGATAGTTAGAGATGGGAAAAAGTTAGATATGGGAAAAAAGAACTCAGTTTATCCTTGAGACGAGCAGCCTTTTGCTTCCATCAAACAGACAGCAGCACAGGAAACCTCGTAATGAATATTGCAATTCCCTCACAAAATGCAAGGGCTGTGACTCGGTGCCCTGAGTCCGGGTTTTCCCTTGCAAGAAATTAACAAGGAACAACTGGCAGGCTTCCTCTAAGTGTATTCCCTAAGTGTATTTTTTTTAAATACAATTTAAAAAGGACTTTCCTACGTATAAATGCAAACAAGTTGAGGGAATAATAAGGGAAATCTTAAAATAATAAATCATTATCTAAGCCTTAAGTATCACTGATAAAAAAATAAAAACTACTTTAGGAGGTGTATAGGAAGACCCCCTGTGTAGCCAAGCACAGCACAGCACAGAGGTTACATACAGTACCTGCTGTGCAAAATCTTCAGTCAGCAAGAAGAAAAATTCCCTCTTGTGGATTTCTTTGCAGCTAACCATGATTAAAAAAAAAAAAAACAACTAAGAAATAAGACAAGATTTGTTTGCAAGTCCAGCTTATAGAGCTTGCTTGCCATAAGCCACCAACAAGAGAGAGATGTTGCCGTGGTCCAGCAGAGCACACACGTAGCAGCCTCCTTCACACGAGCGGCTTCACCCTTCCCCACATGCACATGGGCATCCTGGCAGCCCCGGCTGCAGCCCCTCTGCAGCCCTCCCTAACCCTCCTCCCGCCCTGCTCCACATCCGGCTGCGGGATCTGCCCGGAATCGCACAGGACGCTGCCTCGGCCTTCCCGGCCTGCCGCCTCATGCAGCCTGGCCCCAGGCTGCCCTCACGGCCCCTGCGAGTAAGGAGCCCAGGACAGGTGTCCTTTCATGCTGCACCTTCTGCTCTTACCTATGGTCTGTTCTCTGGCACCAACAGTGGCGTGGTGCTGGTCCCAGGGGCAGGAATGGTTTATCCTGTAAAGGCAACTCCAGTCTTGGCTGATCCCTGAGCATATCTGAACTACCTCTTCCCAGACATGGAAGCTAAACGCAAGATCACTCCATGGACTCCAGGAAGGGCCCACATGCCGGCTGCACCACCCCCTGCTGCTCCTTCCCGATGGGCAGCGCAGGACTCAGACCCCACAGTGCCCACGGAGCTGGGGCTGTGCCATCCACGGCACTTACATATCCCAGAGCAGGGGCTCTGCTACTGCTCGCGACTTTCCAAAGCTTGAGGGTAGAAAGGATCTTTAAAGATCAAAAGATCACTAAGTGCAACAGAGCCACATAGGGCGCAATGCCCAGGACCCTGCCTCCCGCTCCCGGCTCCTGTCCCCGTGCTCGAGCACCCTCACTGCAAAGGGGCCTTGCCTTGTGTCTGCATGGACCCTCCTGTGCTTCACTTAATGCCCACTGCCTCTCGGTCCAGTGCCGTGCACCACTGAGCTGAAATCTGTCCCTGCCTTCCTTGCACCCTCCCTTAAGATACTTATACACACTGATGAGGTCCCACCCCCGCCCAGCTTCCTCCTCTGCAGACTGAAAGGCACCCAACTCCCTCAGCCTTCCTTCATGTAAGAGACACTCCAGTCCCTCCACGCTCCCTGGAGGAGCCCCCTGTGGACTCCTTCCAGCAGCTCCATGACTCCCAGTGGGGAACCCAGCGCTCCAGCCACAGCCTCAGCAGGTCTGAGCGGAGGCCAAGGCTCAGCCTCCCTTGACCTGCTGCCAACGCTCTTTCTGGTACAGCTCAGGCTGCCCCCTGCCTTGGGGGCTGCAAGGACACACTGCAGCCTCATATCTCACCAGCTGAATGCAAAGCACAGAACAATTCAGGTAGGAAAAGACCTCTTGAGATCACTTAGACCAAACGGTGACTTCCAGCAGATCTAATCAGATCAGGCTGCCCTGGCCTTCGTTCAGCTCAGTCTTGAATGACTCAAGTATGTTCCACAACCCGCTGGGTAATCTGCTGCACTATGTGGGGAAAAAAAAGTTGTTTATCCCACCTCTATAGTAGTATAAAATCAAACTGCAGCTGCAAAGTAGGGTTTTTTTTGTCATTTCCCCACTCCCCCACACCAAAAAAAAAGACCCTTTTATTCAGAAGCTATGAGAATAAATACCACAAAGTAGTCAGCAGCATTTGTCTGAGACTTACAAAACTCTCAGCAAATAAGGTTGTTTGGGAAGCATCAGAGTGCGCTCCTACACTTCTGAGGGATTCCCTAGGATGCGATCCCTGGACTTCCCCTAATTACAGCGTTGCCAAACACTTGACTATTGCTGTAAACTCAGCTTTCAAAAAGCAATTCTACAAATATACATTTATTCTAAAACACATATTTGTAGAATTCCTTATTCATTTAATGAAAATCACTGTGACCAAGTCAAGCGGGAAGGAGATCTCAGCATCTCTTCTTTCATGATGCTCTTTGTTACAAGCAGCAGAACACCCAGAAAAATCAACCATCACAACCTTTATTAACCACAGGGAACGAGGGCCAATTCTTCTGAAGCTCTCAGCAACCCTCCACAGATTCAGCACATTTAAAGATGAGAAAAGCCATGGAGATGTTACCTGGAAAAGAGACCACAGAGCAGCCAGCTCCGCACTGCTGCTGTTGCCCTTCTCTTCCAGCAGCCTCTGGGAGCAGAGCTCGAACGCACAAGCACCTGGCTGTGCAAAGTGTGAGAAATGGTGGCTGCTACTTATGGTGGGTGCTATGTGTGAAGCAAAGCTCGGGATGCTTTTGCTGACATCTACAGCTAACCGACAAGGGAACAAATCCATAAACATCCACCTTAATGGGGAAGTCAGTTCCCACGCTGAAAGGCACTGTTGTTTATTGATGGATCATTTGTTTCTGGAAAATGCTGTGAATCACAAGTTTGAACACAAGCAATCTGAGCACGCACACTGCAGAGTTTATTTAAAAAGGTTATTGCAGGCATCTCAGTCCCAGCTGCCACTCACTGTCACGTTTTGAATTCACCTGCAGGCCCAGCTGCGCTCAAGAGCAGTGGCTGCCACACAGTGAATCACATCCACGTCCTCCTGCAAAGTCCTGCAGGGCACAGTCAAGAGCCAGGCACTGAGAGCAGTCACACTGCACACGACCAGTCACAACCACAGCCACAACCAGCGAGGTCGGAGCGGGGCTGCTCAGCACCTGCATGTCACACGTTGCTGTGCAAGCCCCTCTGCAACCAAGACTGAAATACACTCCTCAACCCCTTTTTCCTCTATGTGCCAAAACGGGCTATAGGAAGTAAATAGTTTTCTTCAAAGGGAGAGAAAGGGCAGATCTGGGCTTCCTGAGACACTCAGCAAGTTATTCCCAAGTACTTTCACTTCCCTAATTAAGAAAAAGAAACAAACAAAACCCAGGACCTTTTCTCCATATACATGATAATTAGTGCTCTCCATACCATAACGTCAGCTGTGTCAATCCACATGTTTTAGGAAACCCGGCCAAAAGCCCTCCTAAAGCCGTGGTAACAACAGCCACTGCTCTTCCTGTATCCACTAAATCATCTGTCTCTGCACAGCAGGTTATCAGGTTAATTAACTACAACTTCTCCCTGCATAATTCCATGCAGTGACTTTGATTTCTTTCCTGTCCTCCAGATATTTGTGACTAGCTTCCAACATTATTCGCCCCTTTGCTTTCCCAAGGATCGAGGTGAGTCTCACTATCCCGTAGTTCCCCAGATCCTCCTCCTTGCCCTCCTCAAAACCTGGGGTAACATTTGCTTTTTTCCAGCTCTTGGAATCCCCCTGAGTCACCACAAGGTTTCCAAGATGACCACGAGCTGCTCCACAACATCAGCCAGGGCCCTCCACGCTTGTGCCAGCGCCCCAGCAGGTCCCTCCTGCACGGGTTGCTTTAGCTGAAGCACTTTTAATCAACCCTCTTCCCCTGGGGATGAGTCTTCTTTGCTCCAGACTGGCCCCCTGCTCCCAGTAGTTCGAGATTCCCAATGACAAGTCCCACCAAACTTATCCATATGCATTTGCTTAAGGTGAACCCTGTTCAGCCCTGCTCTGTTGACTGCACCCTTGCAACTGGGTTACGCCCTTTGCTGTGCCAGCCAGTGCATATATACACATATTTATATAGGTATATGTATTTAAAACCACCCACACAGTAGGAGATGGGACTGCAGCCACCTCAAGATGATTCTGAGATGTATGTTAGATCTCTCTCTGCTGCTCCCTCAAGGTTAAAAAACCCAAATGGAGATAAGAGCCTACGCAATCTTGCTACATATTCTTATGGGCTGCTGAAACCTTCTCCAGGCCTGTCCTTTCAGCAGAGACTTTGGGAAAGCAAGCCACGCTGCCAGGTTTCCTGGAAAGATCTACTGTAGAGCAAAGTGCAACCAACAGCCACTAAATGCAGCAGCTCTCAACTGCTGGTGCACATAGTGGCATATTACAGGTTTATCGTGGGTACCTTGGGTACCTCCTGTCAAGCCCTGACAGCCTGTTTGGCATAGCTGTGTTACGGGAAGTTCCTGAGCACGCTCCTAACAGGTCCCATTCTGCTCAGGCAGGGACTGCTTCATGTCCAAAGTCTAACATCCACACAAGCAGCCTAACAATCCTGCCGCCTCAGCTAAAAAACAATGGTACAGGCTCAGCCTTAACTCATCCTAATTCTTCTGTAGGGAGTGACAACAGCGTTTTCTGAGAGGTGAAGTGGGATTCAAGTAGCCAGGGGTTCAACAGCGAGCCAGCTGAGGAAGATTTGAGCCAAAGGAACCCCAAAAGAGAATCTGGACTAAACAGGGAACCATCCCTCCAGGAAAGGTGCCTCCCCACAAGTCTACTCCTCACAGACATGTATCTAACTGCCGCCTCTGTACAGCCAACAAGTACAGCCAACAAGTACGGGGAAATTGCAGCTTCTTTCTTAGAAGCCACCCAATGTTCAGACTAGAGAGGGAAGAACCAGTAGCCACAGGAAAGCACCAAGTTAAGCTCCGTTAAAGGAGATCTAGGCACCAAACAAAGACTGACTTTAAAATGTGGCATCAACAGTGACATCTTCATGGCAGTAAAGAGAAGCTGAACCGTTACTCAGGTAGGACAGAGACTCCAGCAGTCCCTGGAGCACAGAGTTATGTTTCCTGCTGCAGAAGGCAAGAACATGGGTTTAGCAACACCACCAGCGCTGAAAGATTTTTCAGAAACTACCAGCTCCAAAGTGCACCCAAAGGAAGCTCTCAGATTACACCAATGGATCGCCAATGGCTGCAAGACAGCAGTGTTAAGAAAGAAGGGATTTCTGTGTGTGTAAAATACACCCAGTGAATCAGAAGGGTCACAACGTAACAAAAAAAAACAGCAGAGCCCCAAAATAAGTAGTCTAGTCATTGCTTCCTACTACTATTAGAGGAAAAGATAAGACAAGTCGAGTTGCTAATGGCAGCAGTATCTACCACAAATCAGAGATTTCTTCCTTCATTATTCCATGCGGAGGATATTCCAAAACTCCCCTTGACAGCTAGTAGCCTCCAGTTATTATATTTGTCCATTCATATTCCCATCTGTGATGCTGTTTTGTTCTTTAAGAGAGTCTAGCTCCACAATAGCGTGGCCAGTCTTGCAATAAAACCCCTCAGAGAAGCGCCAGCCATTTCTAGTTCCGCAAAAATTCAAAGTCACACCTAATATCCACGACTGCATCCAGCAGCACAAGGCACAGAGCACAGGGAGAGCAGCGGGCAGGCGCTGCCTGCGCCTTCAGCAGGGGCTGCAAAGTTACGGCCAGATTCTGATTTATGGAACTGGCCTCCAATATAAACCCACATGGATCCACTCGTCCCACTGCCTCAGGTCAAAGTAGTTAACCATTTCCTGTAGATTTAGACTGTGCACTTCCTCAGGAATTAAACATAAAGTGTAAAATACAGAGACAAAATTAAGGCAGTAAGAGCACTAGCCATTAAAACAAATAAAGAACTGGAACAGCCTAACAAGAAGTAGGGTTTGTACATGTTGATGTTGGTTTCCAAGCTACAGAAGACATAATGTACAAGATTTTTCTATTAAAAAAAAAAAAAAAATAACACATGGCTCTGAGAACTGAACAACTAAACATATTTGGAATATCCTCTATTCATTTTGATAGCAAGTTTGCCCTTTTCGCAATTTAAATTAGATGTTTTCTGCTGCTAAGAGACTTACTGTTTGAGATTGATAAATTAATATTATTAGGGAGATTAAGATTAGCTTTACTTAAAACCAAACTTGTAAAATTTCATTTGGGTTATTCAGTCTCCCCACTGCAATCTTGCCTTTCTGTCTCTTCCCACCCTCACCAAAAGCCTGTACTTGCGGCTCTGCAAAAGGAGAACAAGTCTTCCAGCACATACAGACACTTAAAAATCATACAATACCACTAAAAAAAAATCTACTATCCTTAACTGTGTAATCAAACTAAATCATCTTGGTGAGCAAGCGTCAATCTGACCCTTGATTCCAGTGAAGTTCATTTGGACAGACTTCCTAGTCTAATGAAGGCATGAAGTTAGAAAACATGAAAAACAAACAAAAAAGACAATAGCAACAGCAAAAACCCTTTTGGCACAAGTTTATCCATTTTTTCTGAAGGTACTCAAAATCCACAACTGTCTATACACAAGTCTGCAAGCTGCTGTGTTATTTTAACTTTGGAGAGGAAAAAAAAAAAAAAAAAGAGAGCAAGTTCCCAAGTGGACCTCAAGCAGTCACTAAGCTAACGACCACATCCTCCCCTGTTTCTGGCATGCACCGGAATGCATGCGTACGCATACATTCCAATGCGTACATTAGAAAACTTCCCCATCCGTTCCCAGCACAGAGCCGATGCTGAAGCCCAGCTGGGGGAACTCACGGGGAGGAGCCCGCAGCCTCCTAGGACAGAATCACAGAAGGGTTGGTTGGAAGGGACGTCTAGAGATCATCCAGACCAACCCTCTGCTCCAGCTCCGGGGGACACCCAGAGCCAGGGGCACAGGGCGGCATCCAGGTGAATTTGGAAGGTCTCCAGTGAAGGAGACTCCACAGCCTCCATGGGCAGCCTGTGCCAGGGCTCTGGCATCCTCACAGGGAAGAAGTTCTTCCTCACATGGAGAAGGAACTGCCTGTGTTTCAGTTTGTACCCATTTCCCCTTGTCCTGTCACTGGCCACCACTGAGAAGAGTTTGGCCCCGTTCTCTTTACCTTCTCCCCTCAGGTAGTTGAACATATTGATCAGACCCCTCTCCATCTTCTCTTCTCCAGGCTAATTTAATCTAGTGCTTCAAATGCAGACAAGCTCCTCTTAGCTTTTTTTATCTGTGGTGAGCAGATGACGTTATGTGCATAAAAACTGCACAAATTCAGCTGTTCGCCGCTGGCCAGCAATACAGGCTACGTACAAATCTTCAGTCTAATGAGCATGAGGAATGCATAGAGGTATAGAATAAGCACCTAGACATCTGGGCCACGACCTTATGGACCTGCAGGCTAAGAAGGGTCAAGCCCTGACCCTCATTAAGTGCCAGAGGAAGCTAGGTAAGGATATTGCTGATCAATATTTTAGCGGATATGTAAGACAGCTCACTTGTCTGACCAAAAAAAAAGTTGCATGTTATTAAAAATTAATGTCTTTCACTTGCATACAGCAATGTGCTTATAGAATCATAACAGAAGTGACTCACATAGCTTAGTTTTAACAGAATGCAGCACATATGTTCACATACTAACTAGCCAAGAACCTTTTTCAGGGTATTATAGATGTTCTCTGTGGTTTTTTTTACCAGTTAATATGTTGCTGTCATCATGGAAAGTTTATTCAGGTCTTACTGTTACGGCATGGAAAATGTATTTGCTCGGAACAAACAATGCAGTGGGAGGAGTGCTAAGCAGGTTGGAACTGTGGCTCGGCAAAAGAGTAATTACAGACTTATCAAAGCGACTCATTTACTCCAACAAAGCAAGGCTGTTGTTCAGCAGCAAGTGTCTTTGGAAGAGTAAAGTCCAGATTCTTAAAAATACTTAGGCATTTAATAGGCATCTTAAGCATCTTTTTTTTTTATTTATTTATTTTTCTAAAAATGACAGGCTTTCTGAAGAATTAAGAAGCGGAAGTGATCTTTGTTCATTTGTTTTGTTAATGCACGCATGAAATAAGACAGAAGGGCCAACTTAAAAGCAGGCAGCTAATTAGAACACGTGCAGATGCCAGGGACTGCTCTAGTGCTGCCTGTCAGCTCCGTTCCCCGCAGAGGTTCTGACGTGGCTGCTCTTCCATGTTGCAGCCCAGCTGACCGGGAGGACAATGTCCTTTTCCCTAAAATCTGCCTTCTCGGTGGAGAAAAATGGGAAAAACATTTTACATTTATAATGTAATAATAATAATAATGTAATAATATTATTATTATTGGGGTATGAGCAAGTATGAAAGGAGATGCTCTTATACCAACCCTCGAGGCTTTAAAGCAGACAAAAAAATAACATTTTTTCTCAAAAAGAGATCGAAAGAAGGGAATCTCGCTGGGCTGTTGAGTGAGCAATGGGTGATGTGGGTCTCAGGCGGGACACGCAGAGCTGGGATTAAAGGAGATACTTTCCCTTTTAAGCAGCATCTAAGCTAAGGAGAGGCCACAGGAGAAACTTAATCCTTGACTAAGCCCGTGAGAGCCCCATTAGCCCCTGTGTGCCTTGGCGCTTCCCGCTGCCATGAGGAGACCTGCAGGGGCCGTGCAGCTCTGCAGAGATTGCCCTTGTTTGCAAAAACTGCACCAAAATATACGTGGGGCTGGAAGGCAGCTGGAGCTCGACTCCGATGGCCCTGTTTCTCTAGGCTTATCTCATGCTGTTTCTGTATCAAAACGCTCTAAACAACAACAAAAAAAGCAGTGAATTGTTTGTATCCATTCATTCCCTCTCTCCCCTCCTCAAATTATCAAAGAAAAAAGGAGGATTGGAAGAGAAGTGAAGGAGGTGAGGAGGAACAGCCACAAATAGGAGACTCCCTCTTTATTTAGCAGATTATTTACGTGATTTCATTGGCAGTTTTATGCACAACATATAGCCCACCACAGAGCTTCTTCCCATCGTGCAGCTCCCTGCTTCCTTCCCTTGCCAGCCATGGGGAACTGGCTGTTATGGGGAACAGTCAGGCGGGAAAGGGCTCCTGGCTGGGGAGTGGGGACTCGGTCTGGCCTGATTTGGGACTGGGGGGGTGCCCGTGTGCTAGCAAAGATCCAGCATCCACCATCCAGCATCCCGCATCCAGCATCCCCCATCCACCACCCAGCATCCCGCATTCAGCATCCTCCGGCCCGCATCCCGCATCCATGCCGCCGCGGGCGCGGGCCTCGCTGGCGCCCGTTC
>JAVCKT010013485.1:0-10901 GCA_032273925.1 Rhynchotus rufescens
TAACCTGGCCTACGATTTTTGCTAATGCTGTTTGTCTGGAACGAAGACGCTCTCCCTTCCACGCAGAAGGGAAAATCCTCTCTCAAAAAGCATTCAGAGCATCACAGCTACCCAGGCCCTTCCTTATGAGACTCAACTGTGTTGTGCTTCCACAGGTAGCAGGGATATGGCCATTCCTGCAACGCCTGCACGCAGCTGGAGATCTGTGTCTGCCGTAGCGCGACAGCCGGAGCACTCGGCCTGAAAGGCTCCGTGTGTTTGCTGGGATGAGAGCTCCATTTACGGCCTTTCTGCTCACTAAGGGCTTTCCAGCACACCACCCCATTCCCACCCAGGACATCTTCCCGAGTCTCCTTTCAAAGCCCGACTCAGAAGCTGCATCGCATCAACAGCTCTGACTCAACCTCGTTTCTCCTACAAGGGTTAACTGATTGCACACCACATATGAAGGAAAACAGACAAGCTTTATACACTGCTACAGCTGCTCATTAGCTGCCCCAAAGACACTGCCTACCCTGTCAGCCTCAAGGAAATAAGCAGAAGCAACGCTATGCAGAAGGTGGCAGCTATGACTAACACCTTTGAACCTCTACTCTTGCCTTCCTCACAATTTAGAGGAAAGCCCAACCTTCACCTCCCATGTTTTGCTCTCCTCGCCCTTTCACACTTCAAGGAAATCATGTGGGATCAAAATGCTCAACCAAAATCTAAACATTTTGTTCTGATTTTATTAGAAACTGTAAAGCAATATAAAACATTTTAAAATTGTTTCAAAATGGGAATCTGTAATATTCCTTTGGGGAAGTGTCAAAATGAGATGAGTCAGTACCACAAGAGTATTGTTTTCCCCAATTTGCTCCCAAAATGAAATAAAATGAAAATCAAAATGAATTTTAATGCATTCCAATACTGACAGACCACTCTTTACTAAGAGTGTATCCCATTCTTGCCTCCCTAGCTATTAGGTGGATTGTAACGCATCCCTAAATGTCCTGTTCAACTAAGACAAGAGAAAGCGCCCTTTATGAGGCATATTTATTTCTCATAACTTATGCTATTATTATTCTACAGTTAGGTAGAAAAACAGGATTGTGTCCTGCTGCTACTGCTATTGTCCTCACAACAGACTCCTGCTTGAACAGCCAAACCCTGCAGACAACCAGTCGGCCTGACCCAATGTGCGGCATCAGAAGCCACGTGCTGTGTGGTGAATGCTGTTCCCAGGAGCCTTCCCGTGGTGCTGTGCTAGGAAAATCCAGGGAATACAGTCCCTCAACTAAGCAGCCAAACAGGAACGCTGCCCAAAACGCCCCGGTATTACCGTGTCCTGGCTCTCCTGCCAGCTCTCCTTGTCTGAAGAGCTGTCCAGCTGGTCCTGCCAAGTGAGGTCATACCCATTTTTAGGGCACACCAATGCTACTGCCACGCTTTGTTTGACAACACCCCGAGTTATCACCAAGCTGGCGTGGGCCAGCACCGCCGCTGTGCGACTTGCTCGCAGCGATAAGCTCCCCACGCTGGGGTGGAAAGAAACCTGGAGCACTGGAGATCTTTGGCATGACAGGACAGCGAAGCAGAGGAACAAAGGCGGCAGCACCTCACTGCGTGAAAAGTGACCACTTTGCTATTGATAGCCGTAGTTAAAAGTTTCCACTCGAGGAGGGTGATGTGCCAGGGTGCTCGTTAGGAGCTGTATTTTAGGAACGTTCAAAGCCAGGCAGGAATCTGCTCCCAGTGGCTGGCCCTCTTCAGCAGAGCTGCTGACACCGAGCATCCATTTTGTTCCCTCTGTAATCATATTTATGATTAAGCCAGAGAGCAGGAGGAGCTTTATACCTCCCAATTAATGCTTCCCCAGACAACCCCCGAAGAAGAGCACACGCTCTGGAGGCAAATTCAAAGCGTATTCAATTGGGCTCCTGCTGTGCACTGCTTTTGGAGACATTTTGCTCTCTCTGCTGACCCGGTTCCTAACCGAGGCTGGTCAACAAGGGAATCCCCCCACCTGCCCCCTTGCCTGCAAAGGGATATGAGCACAACATGGGCCTCACAAAGCTGCACTTCTCAATGAATCAACTAGGAGGCTAAATAGGAATTCAAGAACTGGCCTTGGCTGGCGCAGGTTTAACAATCCAAGCCTATTAGGGCAGAGAATGCAACACGGCTGATTCCAGCCTACGACCTTGAAGTGATGTAAATAAGAGTGCAGCAACCCTAGAGGAGTTGTAGTGAAACAGCTAGACACTGCAAAGAGATTTTAAAAATTCTGTTAATATACATACTTCTCCAGATGCTTGTTTATTATTATGCAAGACATTTATTATGCAAAGTGATAGAGGAGAATAAAAAAGCAGAGAAAGAAAAGACACACTGAGCATTTAATGCGACTTTTTTTTTTCCAATGCCATTTAGTTTTTTTTTTTTTTAATTGTGCATAATCATTCCCTTATTAGTAAGAATCTTTGAAGTGATTCAAGCTGTAATTTCAGCATTCCAAACTCACAGGTCGATATCGTAAAATCATATTGAGCCCTTTTAAGCGACCCATTTTCCCCCTCTATATTCCACACCACTGCTAGGGCTTTCTCCGTCTTTACGGTAAATTATGTATCATGATTTGCCATTTCAAGAATAATTACGACTCAGAGTTAAACATCAAGGAATACAAGAGAGCAGTATATTCTAGAAGAGAAGAGTTAGCCACTTGGGGCAAAATCTATCTCAGCTGTAATGCCTGAATTATATCTACTATATCTACCATCTATGGGTGGTGCTGCAGGGGCTCTACAGGCCCATGATGTGCATCTGCTCCAGAAGAACCCTGTTTCGGAGTCGAAACATTTTGTAGACTCTCCTTTCCCCACAGAGCTGCAAGAAGGGTAAGAGAGCTAAAGCTGGGAGCCAAAGAGGGTGGAGAAGCGACTGCTTCTCCAAAGCCTCCCACCAAAAGGCCATACCCACACCAGGACTATCAACTTGGTAATGAAAGTATTAGCTCTAAGTAGACAGACAGAAGAGTATGCTCCATTTTTTTAATTAGGTTTATGATTAGGTTGTAAATTCAGTGAAGTGTGCTGAAGCTCTGCCATTCCATTTTTCTCTAGGCTCTGCAGTAACGAGCCCTTGGTCTGGCCTACCCAAGCACTAACGTCGGTCAAGTAACATGTCCTGTCCTTCATTCATCCCACACGCGGCTGCTTTGATATATAATGCTAATAGTAGATCCCTATGGGAGAGCTGTGCTGCTCCCCAAAGCAGGTGCTGATAAAAACCTTCAAGCATCATCAGGGAATTTACAGCTGCTCTACATTACAAGAAATCTCAATGGGAACACACCAAAGACTTCATAAGCTTGTTATGAGAACAGCATTTTGCATCCTGCTGTATGCAAAGCCAGGTACCTCAAGTTAACAAGAGCCTGATTTTGTTCCTTGCTAAGCACCTGTTTCCCCCAACAGATCTCAGAGGCAGCGGTCAGCAACTCTGGATAAAAGGAAAACAGGTCTCAAGTGCAAGTAAATAATGTACAGAGGTCACAAACATCTGCTTCCCAAACAAGCAGGTTTTGACATGGAATACATTTTGAATTCAAAAGCAGGCTAGAGATCCATGGTAGGCATTAGGCAACAAACAAAACCACACAATATCCCTGCCAATCCCTAACTGTACAGAAGAGATGAGGAAACTCATTGCTAACGGCATCAATGTGGCCAAGAACATAAGAGGGTCCTCGAAAGGACTGTATGTTTCTGCAGAGAATTTTCTTGCTTAGTTTGGCACTGTAGGACCTCCCTTAGCATTTGTGTTGACAGGCCCCAGGAAGGCTTTATCCAAGGGCTGGTTACTCTAAATCCATTCATTCAAGAGTTCCTTGGCTTCAACTCAGAAGGAGCTGGCACAAGTTGTTTCAGAGACCAGGCTGATAATAGCCTGTTTCCAGCGCTGGTTTGATCCAGGGCAGAGGATGTCAGCCAATGTCTCAGCTGGCATGCACAGATTAACCACCACCAAAAAATAAAAAACCCAGAGAGGAAGGGTTCACTGACAACCACAGACAAGCTAGACTCAAGGTGTGGTGAAGGGCAGATATTTCCCTAGACAGCTGAATTTTCTCTCAAAGCTGTCGCAAGCTTTGGCTTTTCACAAGTCACTCGAGCAGGCCTGGGTCTGGGACAAATACCAAATAAGACAGCCAAGCAGGAGAGAAAGACAAATTTTCCATAGATCTGGTGTGAGGAATTACTGACTTTTGTTCAAAAATCCATCAGAAAAGTCACACACATAACAAAGGAAACTGGTCTGAGATGGAGCAAAGCTTCAGCTTCGAGTCTGGTAAGCAAAGGACCAGGGACAATTATGTCCTTTGGCGTGGGAAGCAGTGAGATTCAGGTGACATGGCCAAAGGTCCTGCTCGTCCTGGAGAGGAACAGACCGTATAGTCCTGCCAAAGCAATTCTCCAGTACATACCCTGAGACCAAGACAGCCCTACCAAATGGTGGCTTGGAGAAGGGTCCCAGCCCCACAGAGAAAGCTGCAGCATCCAAGAGGCTGCTTGGACCGGCCGAGCTCTTCTTAGACACATCGAGCGCTGAGATTGGAGCCTGATCTACTTCTTGTCTTTGATGCTATGAGTGGCTTGACCCACAATTTCCAGTCCTCCCCTGCTTTATCCATAAGTTTGATTTCCTTACCTCAGAGTCTGCTTTAAAGCACAGGAATCCATTGATTTGCAGTTGTAAGTTACAGACAGAGCCACCAGTCAATACAAAAATGAAACTGGGCCTAGTGAGCTTAATTTCCTTGAGTACAGACAGGCCAGTAGCATCCAGTTATTGCGCTCTCCTGGGCAATACTCTACACCAAAGAGTAGCTAGTCTATCACTCAGACCACCACATCTGCTGAACTTGCACCCTATTTTCCTGTCTCCCTTGTTTTAGAAGCACTACTGCTACTGGGGAGTCTCAGTCCCAGACCAGGCCTGGGTCTCTTCATACTCAATACTGCACAAGCTAAGACTTTGGTCCAGAGCAACAGCTGCTGGTCTAGGGCAAAGCCCACGTGATTATGCAGTGCCACACTAAATATGGTGTTAGCACCTGCTACCTTCAGGACCCGGATAGCATTACAAAGAGAGGAGATTTGCATTGTTAGTAAACTGATGTAATTTATTTAGAGGCAGTCATTTATGTTTACTGGGCTATGAAAGAACAGGAAGCGTCTGGCATCTACAGAGACGCAGATTGATCTCTCTGTCTCTTTTTGACAGCCAGCCAGCTTCAAGACCGACCTCGCCAGGCATACTAACACAATGACTTGCCATTTTTTACCCTGTGCTATTGGAGAGAAATTTTGTACTTCCCAAGGGAAAGCAGGAATTCTAACCATATGAATAGTATAAAATTGACTGGGAAAGAAGACAGATGATACAGGTTAGGAAAATTTGTGTAGGAGTAAGCTGGCCTTTTCCATCTGAAATTGCTTCAACTACATTAGCGGCATTGAAAGAGTTTAGTTCTCTGAGAAGACATGATCTTGCAGGGAAAGTACTCCAAAGCACTCCAAAATAAAGCCCACAGACCTTGCTGCACAAAATGCCTACGAGGAAACCGAAAGCAAAATGAATTGTCAGCTATCAGGGAGGTCAGTACAAGCTAGAGTCACATATCTCTCTGGTGCCTGGATGCATATTCTAAGTGACATACACATCTCCACGATCATTTTTTTCTGTTGCAAGATACAAAGCCTTCTTCAAGCTGCATCTTACGTGCCAGTACATCGCTCTTACTGGAAATGCTAACCCCAACAAAGATAGATATCACTGGTGTTAGTCTTGTAAGCCAATGATCTTATGCTAGCTCCTGGAAGGAGCTATGCCTTGCCTGGGAAAAGGAGTAGAGCACATTCTCGAGACCAAAGTTTCACAGCAAAGCACACATGCTGGCTAGACCAACGTTTATGCCCCAAGCTATACAGATTGTCCTTTTACATATCCTATCTCCAACCTTACACATGTTTTTAAAGCAAAGTAAATGCTTAGACACGGGCAGAATCACTGTGCTGTAAATTTACATGAACGGAGTGAGATTAGAATCTAGACTACACACTTTAAAGACATAACTACAGAAGTCTATTATTAACCATCACTTTTTACTATGTAGAACTAGAGCAAAGTTATTTGAAGCATAAAAAAAAACTAGCAAAGGGCTGCCATATTTAATAAATCACGGAATCAATTATTCACTGTGAAAATCAATTACTTACTTCAAATGAGAATCTTATGAATAACCTCATGCCCTTTCATGCCATCTAAGAAAGTTACAGGGGAATCAGTCAGTAAAAAATGTTTCACTTGTCTTTTACATGCATTAAAAAGACCACACAAATTCAAGGAATTCTGCGCAGCTGAAGCACAATGCCAACAGAATAGCCCAGAAGCATTTTAATGAAGTCAGCGTTAATTAGTTGGATTTACATGGCAGTCGAAAGCAGAGTAGGACCTATTAGCAACACAGGTGCAATTCTGTTCAGCCCAGGCAATATAATCAGAATATCACCAGACAAAATCACATTAAAGAACTATTCAGAAAAAAAGTGTATCTTCACAGGTCTGAATACACTGCCACAGAGCCACAGAACTCCACAGAGCCACTACAGAGTGAGCATCGCTTGGCTTTGCAGCAATTCCAACCACTTCCTGCCTTTAAAAGACTTCAAACTCATGACCTTTTTCAGAAAAAGCTGTTTGGAAGTCACCATGTAGTCTTTCCCCTGCCACCTACAGACCCAACCATGCCAGGAGCCCAGCAGTGCAAAGTACTCACCGAGCTGTAGAGATATCCCTCAGCGTTCATGGCAACATATAGACCTGCCTTCACCCCTTGGATTGCCACCACACGAAGACCCACAGGAATTAAATTGAAAAGGGCTGTAGAAGGAAGAGAAAAACAACAGTATTCATCATCCTGCACTCTGTCTTTCCTTTGGGTCAACCCACTCCACTCCCAACTCTTGTAAGAGATACCGAATTAGGAATAAATGTCCTGCTGCAAGACACAGAAAAGGTCTGTAACCATGAGATCAATGCTGAAAGCAAATTTTTAAAAGTACTGAATTCATATGCCTCTCAAGATCCTAAATATATCCATGAGAATGTCTGAGTTATGGCCTTTACAATGTCAAGGGCTTGGATACACATCAACCCAACAACATCTTGACAACGTCCTGTGGGCCAGTGGAGCTGCAGTAACTGTGCACGTATTTGTGTTTGCCATGGCAAAGATGTGTAACACAACTTAGTTTACGTCAAAACAGACTTAAGCCTAGTCACATTTTTTTTTCTTTTTTTCCTTTGCATTTGCCATCTGCTGAAAGAGTATACGGGCAGCTACCATGACCTGAACGATGCAAACTGACTTGGGTACGTGACTAGTCCTGTGATCTCTGCTATCAAGGGCATAAAAAAACTCAGGAATAGATATTCCCAAACTCCAGGGCTTGAACGTTCTTCCACATTCAGAAAAAGCACTGGAGAGCATGGAAAAGGAAAAGAGCTTTCAAAATAGAATTTCACAGCAATCTTATTGATCAAAGCATTTCAGTCACTTCCATCTGTTGTATTTCAGTGAATAACCTTTCCCATGAGCACACATATTACCATAAAGTCACACTTCTGCTACATTCTTAACATAGCCAGCTCAAGGGGAAGAGGACAAATAGTGTTGATAGACTGAGGACCGATGCCTTAGCGCTGCTTTGTGTCAAATGAGATTTGTAGGACAAGAGCACCCAGATGTTGTAGGAGCCCTTGTGCATCAGCTTAGAAAGAGCCAACTAGACCCTATCCATAGGCACTCCCAAACTAGAAAGAGGAGGCACAGGGTCAGGCAGAAACAGAGGCACAGATAACATGGAAATGTTTCATTCAAGACTTTTACACAAAAATTAGCCCTGCCCTTCCAAACTGGCCCCAGAGGAGACCCTGGCCAGCATTAATGCTGGTAGAACAAACAGGGATCACTCAGATCCAGCTCAGCTCCAGCCCCACAAAACATCAGTTATATATTGACGTGCCAAGAAATACACAGGGATTTTACTCCAATATGGGAAGGTGTGAACCCAATGAGATACATTTCCTAGAAAGCTCCATCACGTACAGTCTGTGAATAATTGCAGAAGAGACAGAGGTTTGTTGGGAATGTTTTAGAAGGCAACAGCATTTAAAGTAATCAAGGGAAAGAAAGAAGAAAAGAAAAAGAAATGAAAGTATGTTCTGACTCTTGCAGTCAGAGGAGCAGAGAAGAGCTTGACTTAAGTCAGGTTAAGTGACATTGGTGAAAAATAGGAGAAAGAAGTATTTTTCAAATAGGAGGAGAAAAAAAAATCTGGAGTCCAGAGTGTGTGAAAAAGAGCAATGGAAAATTGGTTATATTCTAATTGGGTGGATTTGCTTAGAGGTCACAGCTGAACACCTTGTCAGGTATTTCCTTAAGGTATCTGAGAAAACATAGGGAACACAGAAAGTAACTTTACTGAAGGTACTGAACAATTAGGTGGCCCTGGCTAAGCTAGATTTGCCTCTGGAAAGGGATTCATCAATCCCAACTTCAGTTCTTCACTTCTATCAATTATCAAGGAAGACTGGATGACTCCTAAGTGAGCTGCCCAACAGAGAAGCACTTCTAGCATGACCAACCTAACCTCGCTCCTAGGCCCATTTCATACCTTTAAGCATCATATCCAGCAAAATATCAAAACAAAATCCCTCTGAACTGTCACTGGAGCCGGTGCCTAGATTTATGTGATTTCATGGGAGGGTGGGCAGCACTTCAACAGCTGGATATAGTAAATGAGGTCCAGTGTGTGTATCGGTCTGTAAGCAGGAGTCACGGGCAGAGCTGCTTTGATATAGTTCCAAGATGGTCTAAATAGCTCCAGTGCAGCTACTCAGCATTAGAGAGCTACATTATATCACAGTTTTCCTGCTGAAAAGCTCACTAGCCAAGGAGAGCTTATACTTCTACGCTTCTGTCACTATCAGGAAGGTCTAAAGCCCTCCACGAATAACAAGTCTATTTATAAGCGATTCCCCACCCCATTCCCTCCCCCACTGAAAAATGGAGCATATTACTGCTAATAATGAAGCTAAATGGGCATCATCATTCATTCCCTGCAGCCAATTTGTCTTGCATAGAAAACCTGTGACAGAGCATTCAATAGGCAGCAGAGGGATAATGCCCAGAATTAGCGGGCAAGAAGTCCTGCTTGGAAGCACACAGGTGCCTCCAGATCCTTTTCATCCACACTGACACAGCTAAGGTGGGCAGAACAGCAGCAACCTGCTGAGCTCCGTGTCACCGTAGCCGGGTCCCCTGCTTTTTGGGACCGTGCTGCAGGTTGTGCTAACTGCACCAATAGTCCCGGCTTTGGGACACGGCAGGGCACCCACCAGGCACTGCCAGGCAGCGAAGCAAAAGGACAACAGCACAAGAGCACATGGGACATGGGCAACTGGCAGCCAAAGACACTTTGGGAACCAAATGTTTTCTTCTGTTCAAGTATTTTGGGGTCAATCCAATTGTCGAACACCCAACTCCAGAAAAAAAAACAAAACAAGAAAACAACAACAAAAAATAAACAACAAATAAACCCAAAAACATGCCTCTTAGGAAGTTGAAAGGTTTTTTTTAAAAAAAATACATTTTTCAGCTCATTTTGGAACAAATGTCAAAGTTTCACTTGTAAGAATTTAAAAAAAAAAAAAATTCAGAAAACAAACAAAATCTCTCCTCCTCCAGTTAGTCCTGAAACCAGTCTGTTTCATTTTGCGTCAGGAAAATAGAGAGCTCTCCTTAACCCAAAACACAAGATGTTGGGATGGGAGAGAGAAAAAAAAAAAAAAAAAAAAAAAAAAAAAAAAACAAAAAAAAACCCCACCAAACTAGCTGTGGCAATGTAGGACTAGACACATGGTTTGGTGGCTTGAAGGAAAAGGTGCTCAGTAGATGTTTTTAAAGTCTCTCCCTCTATTGCGAGTGGTAAACTTTCTATGCCATCTACGTATGCATATGGGATGGATATGCTTTTTTATTTCACGCACAGAACAAAGCAAAACGGCACGGACTATTTCTGATTCTTTTCCCTCATTACCATATTCACTCACAGGGCAGATTTACAACTGATCCTAGTTTTTTGATGCTATTCTTAGCGATAGTTGTGCAGCGCTACAACCAGGGATGTTACAGAAGGATGCAACACCTCATTCCTGGAAACACTCAAAGCCAGAACAAGGCAACTTGATCTAACCTTGAAGACAGCTCAGTTTTGCACAGGAGGGTGGACTGGAGACCTGAAAAACTTCTTCCAACCTCATATGCTTTATATGCTTCAGTGTGTCTGTTCAGAAAGTCCCAATCAAAAATACCTCTGTTCTGCATAGATAGCCAATGTATACTTGATAAGACTGCCCTGAGATACATTGGACCTTTTCCATACGGCCAGAAGAGGTGACCTACCCCATTGCCTACATGCTGGAGATTTGCAGATGTTCAGCAGGACGATATTAGCATACTAAGGAGTCAAATGGCTCTCGTGAAGAAGGGATGTTACCACCCTCAGCTTGGGGCTTGCGTTGTTATGGTTCTCTCCCTACAGCAAGAATCAGTCCTGAAAGTCCATCTGAAATCCCTAGAGTCAAAAAAGTTACTGCCCCAAATTTAGCTTCATACAGGTCACCACAGCACAGACAGTGGTATCCAGACAAGGGCACACATGCAAATTCAGTGCAATTTAAAAAAACAAGCAAAAACCACACACACACCACTTTTTTTTTTTTTTTTTATTTATCTCAATGCAATTAGGGAGAGGATTTGCATTGCTGCTTACATTACAGTGCCATGTCTT
>JAVCKT010013487.1:0-25639 GCA_032273925.1 Rhynchotus rufescens
TTTTTTGCCTTTTTTCCCCCTTTTTTTTTTTCCTTTTTTTTTTTTACCCTTGCTTTTCGGGAGCGGAAAGTGGGGGCGGAGCGGCGCGCTCCTGCCGCGCTGCCCTCCCCTGCGCGCCGCGCCCAGGCCGCGCCGCGGGCTGCTCTCACTCCCTTTCTTTTTTTTTTTTTTTTTCCCTCTTAATTATTATTATTTTTTTTCCTCCTTTTTTTATTTTTTTTTTGGCTGGAGGCGGGGTCTGGCCGCGCAGGCCAATGGCGCGCACCCACATGGAGCCGCCTCGCCCCCGCCGGCCGCTCCCGTGCGAATGGGATGCGCCGGGATTAGCGCCCGCGGGCAGCGGCAGCGCCGCCCGTGCCGCAGCCCGGCCCGCCCGGACCTTCCCCCGGGTCCTGCCCCGTGCGGGACACTTGGGCCAGTTCTGGCTGGAGACACCTACGCCCGTAGCTCGGGTTTAACAGGCTGTTAGTGCACGGGCAATGAGGCAGCACTGGGAGGAAAGGAACTTTCCTTTAGGGAAAATCCCCGCGCTTGTAAATTTGGAGCCTTGGAGGAAGAGTTTATTCAACTCCATGCACCGCTTCCAGTATTAGTGCTCTGCTTGTACTTTAGATGTTCCCTCCTGGCACGGGTATTCCCGAGGGAGGCAGATGCAGCCGCTGCAACCCCTGGACCGGGGGCTGCGCCGGGCCGGGCAGGTCGCTGCGTCGCTGCAGCCGCTGCAGCCGCTGCCCTCGCCAGGCTGCTCCCTGTGCAACGCGAGCAAAACACACAAACGTTCATTTCCATGCGCGTGTAATAACAATGCACAATGTATGGTTGGGATGTCTTTTTCCACTGGACTTTTTCCCCCCATTTTGTTTGCTTTATGTCCTTCAATGAGGCCCTGTCCTCCTTCCCTAGGTCAGTTGGCAGGGTCTGAAGTGTGAAGGGCGCCTGGACCCGGGTGCTCCTTGGCCAAGCCACAGCTCATCCCACATACCCATCCCGGCACTTCCATGCATCCCATCGCCTGCGCTCGCCACCCCCTCGTGCCTTCGGTCCCCAGAGCCACCACGTGCCCCCCGGTCCTGCCGCCCGCCTGCAGCTCTCCTGCTGGCAGCGACACGGGGCTTTTGCAACCGCAGCCGCTACGCTCGCGACGTCCTACCGAGATATAATTATCCCGGTGTAAACAGGCCCCGTGCCATCTTGCTTCGTTTGCTTTCCAGATCGGAACAGGCTGCGCTGGTGTACGCCTGCTTTTTATTTCTTCTTCTTCTTTTACCGGCTGAGTTGTGTCCCCGCAAGATGTTTCGCTGCTTTAACAGGAGCGGCATTAAAGCGGGAGGCGTTTGCAGCGAGGAAAAACATTTGCATGGAAAAATGTCTCCTCTTCCGTCCCCGCTTCCTGATTAGATCTCAGAAAAGGGTGCTCAGAGACCTGTGGACAGATCCCAAACTCCGTGTGATCCTTGTCCTGATGGCCTCCGGAAGAGTCCCCTTGCAATGGTGCCACCGTGGTAGGAAAGGAAGAGCCAGAAGAGCAACCTCATCCCAGCCTCGGGTAGCAGGTCCCACCGCGTGAAGGTGGCACGAAGAAGACCAAACGAACATGGGGAGCAGATATGAGGGCCACCAGCAAGAAGGGCAGGTAGGAGACCACACGCACGTGAGGCTCAAGGCCAAGGCCTCGGTCGTGCGTCACCTTATTCCAGGGAAAAATCTTCCGAGCATCCCAAGGCTGAATGCAACTGGAGCCCATTAATACGCTGCTAGATTTGCTGGGATTAGTCTCCAGCACTTTAGGCTCCTGCTCAAGCAGCATGAAAGCAGGACCTCTAAACGAGCAAGGGCAGGGCAGGGCACCTCCGTATGGGCAGCAGAGCCTTGGCGCCCGCTCCCGCTCAGGGACACCGAGAGCTAATGTGTCTTTTGCCAATAAAAAGCTACCTGCTTCTTCCCGTGCCCATCGGACCTACAGATTGCAAATTCCGACCCAATATCTGCCATTCCCTTAATTGCCCACGCAGGGAGCGTGCCGAGCCGCGTGCAGCGAGCCCGGAGGGGCCGGCACAACAAGGAGGGTCCTGGGACAGCGTTTGGGGCAGAGCCTAGTTCCTGTTTAAGGAAATAAATAAAGAGGACAAAGAGAAAACAGTTCCCTTGAGTCAAACCCCAAGTCACATGTTTCACCATGCAGAGCACTTTTTTTCATTTTCAGGAGGGTTTTTTTTCGTTTTGTTTAGATAAATTTCTAAATACACTTTTATTTCCCAAACCAAGTATTTAATTTAGCAAGCCCCAAACTGTAAAACTGTGAAAATTACTCCTTTTTTAAATTTTTTTTCCCTACATGAGACTATTTCCTGAAATCATGATGGATTTGCAAATAGTTTCAGCTGTCCCCAAAATACACTTTGGAGCTAGCAGCTACTTGTCTGATGAAAATCACTCAGCTGTTGCCCAAGTCTTGGCTAGCACCGGCTGCCGCTTTTCCAAGGGGATTTTTCCACAACTGTGGAGCAGGAGCGGCCTGCGAGACTCGAAATATGGGCAATTCCCTTAACACGTAGAGCGACGTATAGAAATGTATAGCAATGACAGCAAGCGCTTTGCATGGCGGGTGGATCATTAATGTAGGAGATAAGCTGGAAGTGCATGGGATAAAAGAGGAATGAGATATAAATTTGGGAAGGAAGGGCTGGATGAGGGCTGGTCGGGCCTGGAGGAGGTGGAGGCTGCAGGGGTGGCCTGATGCAAGAGCAGCATCAGGGCAGCTCCTTTCTGGGTGATATCAAAGCCGTCCACAACCGCATAAATGTTATCAAACGAAGGGGATTTGGAGGAAAAGGGTTTCAAATCCGGTGGTACCCACATTGTGTTTTGAGTAAATATTATTTCAGCTCTCTATCTAAAGTATTCAAAGTAATCGTGGCGGTTTCCTTTAATGCCTGCCATTCCAGACACAAGGTTTATTTACTGTAATGTAATACATCTTGAGGGAATGTTGTATGCAGATATTAGCAATTAACTCATTAATCTAAAAATCACAATTCTTGCAATTAATAGAGCACTGCGCAGTCACTCTAATTACAAACTCTGCACAAAAGGCCAGTCTCGCAGGGAACGTGTAGCCTCCTAATTAGCCAAGATTTCAAAGGCAGACAGAAAATTGAGATGTTGCGGGTCAGGCGGGGAGCCGCGCGGGGCCCTGCCCGGTGAGCGCGGCTGACAGCAGCACAGGAGCGAGCGGCGAGGGCCGCGCGGGCGCCTGTGAGCCGAGGCCACCAGCGCGGGGTGCTCTCCTTTGGGGGGGCCACCCGTGGTGCTGGGTTTTGTCCCCACACACAGGGCCTGCAAGATGCTGGCTCGGCTGGATCCCGGCCAAGGAAGCACTTAGGCCTGCGTTGAGTTGAAGTGTGTGTGGATAACGGGGCTGGTTACAGAATCACAGGATGGTTGAGGTTGGACGGGACCTCTAGAGATCATCTATTCCAACCCCCTGCTCCAGCAGGGACACCCAGAGCACGGAGCACCCAGTCACATCCAGGTGGGTTGGGAAGATCTCCAGAGCAGGAGCCTCCGCAGCCTCCCTGGGCCAGGGCTCGGGCACCCTCACAGGGAAGAAGTTCCTCCTCACATGGAGATGGAGCTGCCTGTGCAGCATTAGGGCTGCTCGTGAAGGACTCAGCCGTGTGGGAGCCCCACGTCGCTGCACGGGAGCTTGCAAAGCCCCACGGACGGCTCGCAGGGTCCCCGGTTGCCCACCCATGTCATGGCCCAAGAGCAGACACAAGCAGGAGGGCTGGGCCTGTTTTACCATCTCGCACGCAGCTAAGGAGACCCAACAGACCTTTAAGGCTCCAAAGTGTTAGCAGATGTTCTGGAGACCTGTTGCATGGCCTTGCTGCACTCAGCTCATTTCCAAGTTTACATCTCTCCTGTGAAGTTCCTTTCTCTTAGCATGTGTCCGTCTGCAGAAAGCAAACAGTCCCATGTGCAGGTCAGAAAATGGGCACGTTGGGCAAGCCCAAAAGGGACCTCCAGGCAGCAGCCCTTCTTCTGGGACCTTCTGGAGGCTCTTGCAGAGTGCAGGAGGAGCTGGGGCTTTACTCTTCCCGGGGTGATTTTGCAGGGAGCCTCCCTGCCATGTCCTTAGACTGCCCAGAGGACTGAGCTGTCCCCCATGACCAGTGTTAGTACAAACTGTCACCATGAGCTGACGGAGGGTGGAGAAGGGCTGTGTGAAACAGAGCCTGCTTGGCTCCCGAAGCAGAAGGACGCTCATAATGCCGAGCTCTCTTCCCTGCTTGGATGCGTCTCCCGCGTGGGATCAAGTCTTCTGGGTGATGGGGAAGATGGTCCTCTTTGTGCCGACCTTCTTGCAGCCGGAACCTACTCGGAGGACGAAGGCTGGTGGCATCTACCTGAGCATGGAGCAGATGCTTTGTTCCTCCATCCCTATAGCGTCTCAATTAAAACTCAAAGTAGCTATGTAAAATAAGTACCTCTTGTACCGTTTACCATAGCAATAAATGAAGACAGATGGGTTAAGCAACCTGCACAAACAACTAGACCACGTCGTGAATCCACAGCAGCACGAGCCACAGGAGTCTCCTTTGTGTTTATGTCGGTGCCCATTAACCCCGCAGCTTGGGCTCAATACTGCTCGTGAGGGCTCAAGAGAGTCGGTCATTGGCTTCAACCCAGCAAGAGGGTGATAATAGTCTTTTGAAGGACACTGGAAGGCCCAAACCCCCAAAGTCTGAGGCCTTTCAAGACTATTTAATGGGTATTTGGGATAAAACTGAGACAGGTGAAAATGCTAAAAGAAATCATTCTAAGGGGAAAAAATATGTCTTCCTGGCATTGATAGGAGGGGACTGCATAAAGTGGTGGGATTTTGGAGAATGAGTGTTGGTTCCCTATGCCCACAGAGGAGGAAGAGGCTGGAGGGTCTGCTCGCTGCACGCCGTGTCTCAGTGGGAATAGTAGGAAATGCTTAAGTGAGGAAAACACAACATGTGTGAAGCTCATTGAGCGGCGGCGCGCAGCCCGCGCGGGCGAGAAGCCACCGCTTCACATGGGCTGTTTAATTGCTGCTGCTCCCTCACCAAGGTGCTTGCTTTGCTTCACAGTTATTCCCCACTCGATAAGGTGGGGGACAACTTTAAACATAACATTGTCCAGGCAGAATTCTCAATAGATTTGGTAGAAGATACTGAGAATTAATTAGGAAAAGAGAGTAACAGCTGAGAAATAACAGCTTGGGTAGCGTCCCTGGGAGCAGCGCAGGTGATTCTCATGTATTCTTTAATAGCACGGGTTGCTGGACATGGTAATAAGCAGGTGTTAGTGCTACACAGCTCCTGTGCCATGCTCACCCTTAGCCAAGTTGTGCTCCACGTCGTGGCAGGGCACTGCAGAAACTTTGATTAATTAATGGTTGTAAAACCGCTGGCAGCTCTTTGCAGGACTGATATACGCAGTGCCGGGGAAGGACCAAAGTGATGCGATATTTATGTGGAGAGAAGCTAAAAAATCCACCTCCTCTTTCTTAAAAACATCCCTTTTGCCTCTCATGCATGAAATTGTCCCTGTTTCAACATAGGGACACTTACTCAAAGGGCAGGGAAATCAGTGTAAATCTTAAACCATCTCCATTACTGTCACGTAATTAACTCCATGCGCCGGCTAGGTTTTACCAAGATTATCTCCACCAATGAATTATGAGAATAATAAGGTTTCAATATTGTTCATTCAGTAATTAATCTTTGCAGGCAAGAAACTTCATTTCAAGCACCAGTAAAGTATATGTAAAACATTAATCAGCGTGTTGAACAACAGACCACTGGATGCCATCCAGTGCCGATGAAACACCCGCACTTCTTTGCATGCATTTCTCAAAAACAGGCTTTCTACCCAATCCTTTGAAAACTCCTAGAAAAGCCAGCAAGTTATAGATACGCCGAGGGAAATTGTGCTCAGATTTAAGAATACAGCAATGCATATTAGAAGAAAGAAATGAAGAGGAATAAAAAGTAAAATATTGCTTAAAGTTCAAATGGAGCAGTCTGTCTTGGGAGACAAAAAAAAAGATGATAAAAAAAGAATTGATAAGTCCAAGCTGGCAGTTATTAGAATAGCAAAAACATAGTGTTTATGTACATAATGGCTTAAGTTAGATTAAAAACCATAACTTATCCGAAAACACTCCGCTTAGTACATCGGAGGTTAAATATGGTTCATAGCAGTGCTCTCAATTAAATTGTTTTTCCCTTGCTTCAATAAAGTATATTAAAAATCATTTCCTGAAAAGTAACAGAGGATCATTATTCTGGTTGCAAACTGATGCTGTGTGATTTCTTTGGAGGGGGGACACGTGTGGCAGGGCTGGCGGTGCCAGCGGCCCCGGCAGCAGCGCAGGTGCCAGGAGGGATGTGGGATCAGGGCACGTCTGCCACATCTGCCCCGCTCCAGGGGACCTTCATTGGAGCAGCAGCCAGACAAGCGGGTGGAAATGGAGGTAAAGCCTGGGCTCGATGGGGTTCTTGAGAACATCAACCCTCCTTGTGTCTCTAAAAGCCAGGAGAGTCCCAGCTGTACCTGTGTCCTTTGTTGGTGCCCTCGTGAGCAGTCTCGGGGTGGTGATTCCCTCCACAAGGATGGAGGAGATGCCCATCTATGCCGTGGGTGGCACTAAGGGGCGGTGAGATGTCTTTTGGCCTCCGCAGAGGCCGTGTGCTGCGACTTGGAGCATCACACACGATGCTGCCCAGGCGCAGCAAGCAGGATGCCAGGGTGAACTAAAGTCCAAGGGTAGGGAAGAAACACAGATCTTCAGAGCCCTGCAGCCAAACCGTGGGCACTGTGGAAGGGCACTGCCAAAACCACCCATATTTCACTGGAACAAATGCTTGGGCATGCCTCGAAGTACCTCCATGGATCCCATAGGAGAACCCCTGGAGTTCTTTCTTTCCTGCACGTGTGAGATACGCACAGCAATGAGCAGCGTCAGAGATCCAGCCCGCGCTGACAGAGTCCTTCAGCTGGAAGGAAATCCTCTGGAAATCCTCTGGGAAGCTTCTCGGGAAGCCCTCTGGGAAGAACGGGCTCACCTCACCTGGCAGGATTAGGTCATCCCACTCCTTAAATGAGCCTTTTCCAATGGAGGCAGACAGTGAGGAGGCTCCAGATCCATGTTTCATTCTCCCAGGCAGGGAGCTGGGCTCAGTTATGGAATAGCTGAGGTTAAAAAAGATAGAGAGAAACAGGAAGATTCCTCCAGATTTCGTCATGGATGCAAAGGGCCCTCGAGGGATTAAAATATTAAGATGGAAACTGTCATCTATTTTTGGAAATGTTTTCCTCTCCGGGACTAACTCCAAGGCTATTAATCAGCGTAACAAGAAGAGGAAGAGACTCTCAAAGATCAATTGCTCCTCGCTGAAGAAGGAGCTCAAAATAATTGTGTATGTGTTGGGGGCTCTTTTTGGTGTAATTGAACGGTACCAAGGAGTCAAGTATATTTAAGGGATAATCTCTCCTGCGCTGTTATGAACAAAGCAATAAATGCCTACTGAGATTGATTAATCACTGAGGAGGTGCCAAGGGGTTTAATCCATCCCAGAAGTCTTTCACTACAAGTATCCTGCAAGGCAGGGGGGATTACTGTTCTCTAATGATGCAATGGGAAACACCAACACACAAAGCACATGGATTGGTGGCCAGGAATCTCCTGGTAAAACTCCCTGCATGTGGAGAAGGTTCATGCAGCGTGGTGGTCTCCTGCCTTGTTTGCTTAAGGGAGATGAGGATGGGGAAACTATGGAAAAAAAGTGGTTCTTGTAGGAGCATGCAGCTGTATCCTACCAGGTCTACCCATTTTTGAGCTACAAATTCAAACGCAAGTCAAACCTTATGGCCCCAGCTCAGGAAAGTGCCACCAGGAAAGCTCCTTAGGATGTATGTGGGGCTCACAACAGGCTATTGTTGCAGCAGAGGGACCATTCATTTGACCCATCCATGCTGCCTGAAACAAAATCCTTCTCTTTACACCCTAGAGGAGTCTAAGTAAACTGTTTTCCACAGTGTTTCTTTTTGCTATTTATGATTTTTTTTTTTGCTATTTTATGTTATTTTCATAATCTAAACCTTGAAAAAAAATGCTATTGATTCTTCCTGTCTGGTCAGACCTATTTCCAGGTCCTTCTCATTCCAGTGCTGGAACATGTCTGACTGCAGCAGAATGGCCTCTTGTTTACACTTAATTCCTTATCCTGACATTTTTCAAGCTCTGGGAAGTTATGTAAAACTACTTGTAATAAAGTCATGATTTTTGACAATACTTTAAGATGAAAGCAAGAATTTAAGTTATTTTTCTGCCTGTTCCCATGTGCCCGGGCATCCCTAGACCCCAGCCAGTGGCCGGCTGCCTTGCTTTCCATCCCGTTGGTCGCCTGTACACGATGCTGGGAACATTACTGTGTGCCCAGTGCAGCACAGACATCCTGGACGAGTCCACCTGATGGATGACGACCTCCTTCAAGGGAAAGGCTCTGTGATCTGTCACCAAGTCAATTACCAGGCGTGAGCGATAAGTACAGGAGCTGCAGAGCTCGGCGAGCACAAACTCCTGCACCGCTCTGCTTCCCAGGGATCTCCCTCCCTGCAACTTAATCACATACCACCCAGTGGCACAGCCAGGAACTGTATTTTCCCATCAATTTGGGAGTACTTTGTGGATGCAGTGATATGTCCCTCGACTGCATTTTGGGGGAGTTTCCTTCTGATTTCCAGTTTCTGCTTGAGGTACCATTAATGCCTGCTGTGCATGGCACAGCCAGAAACTCAAGGTAAGTCTGTAGGGCTTGCCACAAACTGCGACTATGGAAACACTACGTGCCATTTATTCCAGCATTGTTTTTCCATGCAAAACTACCCCAATGAGGCACAAAAAGGCAAGGCCTTGCACATGGGCTTGGGATGTCTTCTCCAGGTTCATAGCCATGAAGAGCTCTGTGCCAGCAATGCATATTCACTGTCATCATGCAAAATTAAGTGGAAGGCATCATTAGCATGGGAAGCACTTTGGGGCTGGATTGTTGGCCACTCAGCACAGGGGGATATTTGGCACCAGCTTGGTAAAGAGGGAGCAAGAGCCCAAAGGAGCCCACGGAGCTTTTCTTCTACTAATAAATATTACTAATAAATATTAGTAGGAGAAAAGGCTGAAAATGCTCTTTATTACTTGTACGTTGTATTATTACTTGTACATAATAGATGGTTTTAAAATAAAATTCATATTCTCTTCACCTTGTGTTGAATAGTAGCTCATATTCAGTGTCAAGAGATTTCTATTAAATTAATCAGGAGTCGCCAAGTTCTAGGTAACATCTGGGGGTTTGGGGGAGCTGACTTCAGAATGAATACGGGTGAGTTTGAAAAGGGTATGCATTTTTCATTATGTCGGATGAAAAGGACATCCATCCTATCTGTATGATAGTGCAATAAAAGACATCACTAGTGACTTCAGCTTCGGGGTAATTTTTACTTGTCTGTCTCGTTCACTTTTCTTTGATCAAACAAAGACTAAAAGTACTGTGATATTTTACTATTTCAAAACTCAAACATACACGGACTTTATCTTCCAGAGGGAGTATTGGAAACTAATGAATATTTGAATGCTCCGAGTGCTACTTTTTTTGGATAAGGAACTGATGTCGCCCTGCAAAAGTTAAGAGAAGTGTTCCCTGCAAAGCCACCCCAGCATGAGTCGGTTGAAGCAAACAGTTTTGGGATGAGGGTAGTTATAACGCTCCGTTTCATTGCTCTGCTTATGGAGGTGCTTTTGTCCCTGCTGCTGCCGGGGACACGTGAGGCCGCATCCTGATGGGATCCCGCGGGCACGGATGGGGCCCTGGGCTTTATCCCCCTGCAAGGTCTGTGTGGAAATAAGGCGGCTAAGGAGAAAGACAGCGAACCCAGCACCAGGAGCCCCAATCGGGGGCTCGGCCTGCGCGTGTTGGGTATTTGGCAGCTGTCCCCAGGCCCCCGTCACCTTCTCGCAGCCTCACCCGCCGCGAGAGCGAAACTGCAGAAAGGGTTTTTCCACCTCCCCATTTCACCTGTCTGCCTTCCTCAACACAGGTTTTTGATTCTGCTTTTGTTGTTCGGTCTCTTCCTTCTATAAGAACCAAAAAGCAAGATCCTTGCAGCTCCTGTTGCTCAGCCTCCTTAACTAACACTTCCCAGCGCCCCTGGCCTCCTTTGCCACCTCCGTTCCACCTTCTCAAATTGCTGATCTTGGAGCACTTCCCCTGCAGCCCCCGCACTTCTCCATCCTTCTCATTTATTTTCCCCCTTTGTCTCCCAAACCAATGGCCACGTTCCTAGCTCTGCTGCCGTGGCTTCCTCTCCTTGGTGCCGCTTCCTCTGGTTCCTCTGCTGTTCCCTCGGCACTCCGTGCGGTCGCTCCCCCTTCCCGCCGGCTTGCAGCTTCCCCCTCTCACACAGCCCTGGCTCTCCCGGGTCGGGACACGTCCCGAGGTGCTTCCGTGTCAAGCCATCCTCCTTTCCCTCTGAGGACCTCTCCTCTGGGCCCTTCTCCAGCGCTTCTCCGGATCGAGGGGTTGCTCCCTCATCTCTGCAGGCCTGCGTGTTGGCTCACAGAGGGGCCCTCATCTCTACCCGCCTCTTCAAAACAGCCTCTGCCTCAATCTTCACTTCCACCTTCCTCGTGCTTCCCTCAGAACAGCCTTCCCCATCCCACAAAACCTTCTTGCTCCACATCACGAGCAATCCCTGCTCTCCCCCACCTCCACCGCTCTCTGCCTTTTGCCTTTTTTAGGCTCTAAGTGCTTTGGAACAGGCAACATGCATCACCCATGTTTATAAAATCCCTGGTAGGTTTTACGGCACTGTATAAATATTTCCTTTATTAATTGCAGTCTCCATTAGGAGGCTGTTCTTCCACAAGGTTCACGGAGAGGAAACGCGTGTTTTGGCAGCATCCCCTTGGCCGTGGCGACCTTGCCGCCGCACGCCGAGGAGCGGGGCCTCTCTGTTACCTTCCCGCCTGTCTCCACATCATCGTGGGCCCATTACGCGATAACGTTTGAAGTTGGAATGACACTCGCTGCGTGGCAGCTCCTACAATGAGATGCACGTGTCAGAGAACATCACGTTGCTGCAGGTAGCGAGGAGGAAGGCATTAATCTTCCACGGTGAGGCCTGTGTGAGGCTGGCTGCTTGTCAGCGCCTCAACCAACGGCAAATGGACAGGCCCGGACTAAGCCTGGGGATCGTGTACGGCAGAAAGGGTGCGGAGGAAACCCCTGCCCGACCAGAACTCCTTCAGCCTCGGTCTTGGGTTTGCCCAGGGTATTTTACACTTTCTGCCTCTTTTTTATCGTCTTATCTACACACCCAGGTTCTGCTGCGATAGCCAAACTGATACGGTTCAAGCCATGGTGTGGAGGCAGATAAATCGGCATTAATGTGTTTATACTCACATGTGTTATTCCTGTAGGGAAGCAGAACAATTTTTTTCAGTCCGAGATATCTTCTCATAATTGCAACTGTTCCTACATTAGAAATTATATCAATCTTAACTGTATCTGATTATATTTGAAAAATTCAAGTGCAGTGATACACACCAAGCATGTCCAGGCCTTACTACAGTGGTGCTGCTCTCTCATAAACGAGTCTTGATGAAATATTGACTTAGTGCTGGCATCGTTTCAAGAAATGGCTTGCACCTTACCCTCGCCAGTGTAATATCAAATGCCTAATCAAAGCCTAAATCATTGCAAACAAACAAACAGGCAAACAAACGTGTTTGATTACTTTGCAAGGCAGGAGCGTAACAGAGCTTTCCCAACCGGGATCCCACGGGCTTGGTTAGCCCAACTTGAGAGCTGCTCAGCTGGAAACTGCAATGATTAGGACCCAGCATGAAAGACGAACGCACAAACTGCAATAAAAAGAGCTGCCGATGCCACAGGAAAAACTCTCGTGTTGGAGTGATTGTTCACGCTGAATCGCTATTGAACCCGTCAATATCTGCGCATTAGTTCAGAAGAAATACATATTCTAATTTGACCCTTGTATTTGATTCGCTCTCGTTTACAAATTTCCCCCAGAAAACAGATAAATAATGAAACGCCAGTGCAAAACGATGCAAGAGAGGCAAACGTGAAGGTGTGAGCAGCAGAGGGTCTTGCAAAGCCAAGTGACTTGGCGGTAAAACAGCTGATCGAACTCCATTCTGATAAGCTCAAAGAGGGGAAAAAAACAGTCTTCATTCTGTATACTCATTGATGAGCTCTTCTTCAGCTATTATCGTGTAGGAAAAAGATCTGAGAGCTGCTGGTGATAGTGTGAGGAAACATCAGTTAAAACTCATAGGCAAAAAGGCAAATAGAATATTACAGGCATGTGTGCCTGAATGCTCATCTAATTTTTCCAGCTTTATAAGTTGGTCTAATATAAGGTATTACATCTACCTATGAGATTTGTTCCATCTACGTCCTTAGGCCATCACAGCTTCAGTGAAACACCACCAAACCAGACAATGTCATTACGCTACTCTATAAATTCATGCACATTCACCTCTTGAATATTATGTGCAATTCCTCTATATCCCTCTCAGCTTAGAGAAAGAGATGGCTGAAGGGAGAATATGCTAAAGATTTGTACTAGGTTGAGTGTCACAGAGAGGTGCCATGGGAGTCATTATGCAATACTCAATTTAAGAATGAAAGAATGTCAAATTAAACTTTTGAGCAGTAGGTAAAGCAAATCACAGGAGCCGTTTTTTTCACATAATGTTTGCTTAAATTGCAGACTTCATTTTCCTTGGATGTGTCAATGCTAAAAATATTTAAATGGCTTTTAAAGGGATTAGGCACTTTGACGGAGAAATGTCCAATGGTGGCTATTAAACACAGCAGTCCAGATGCATCCTCCAGGTTATGTCTCTAAAGTATTGATTTCTGGAAGCTGGAAAGGCATTTTATGGAAAGTGAAACCCTACACTTACCCTATTCCTCATACTCTCTCATATGCCTTCTACTCCTCATTCAATTTGAAGACCCAAATAATTAAATTTTCCATGCAGGGAGGGGAGAGGGAGACACAGACACTTAGAGGAAGAACCGTCTGCTAGCTCAGCCCTTCATCCCATTAGTGCCCGTGGCCCCTTCCCAGCCTTTAACATAATGGTCGAGCAACTGCAGATCCATATAATGATTGATTCATTGGCAACTCCATTTTGCCCCTTCCTTCAAAAACCTCACGTGGAATTCATCTGTCCCAGGAAGGCAGATGTTTTCAGAATATGGTGATTTGCATCATATTAGCTGCGATTTGACTCAAAGATTGCCGGAAGAAGACATGGGAAGCGGGGGAACATGAACTGCAGACTTTCATTCTACTCCCTGAAACAACCTTACTTAAATTCTTTTTGTCTTGTTTTGGTCGAGTTTCCACCTCCTTCTTCCTCTTTTTACTCTACTCTTGGTGGCTTTTACCCAGTAATGATGCAATTTGAGTGATTCCTGTCTAGTTACACTACATTTAGCTGGAACGACTCCTAACTCCTTTAACGGGCTCATATCTTCTTTAATATCCACATGGACCAATTACTCTCTATCCTTTAGTTAGTTTAAAGAACTAGTGTTGCTTCTGGTTTATGTAGTTTCCTACTGGTCAGTGGAAGAACTTGATAAAATTTGAAGTCTGTATCATAATACGTCCTTCACATGTCTCAAACTTCTCACAGAGACCAGGCATAATGAATGGAAAGTGTCAATGACAACACATTTGGTGTCACAGTGTTTTTTTTCCAAATCATGTGAGATCCTGGCATCACAAATCACACCTTGGCCATCAGAACCAGGCTTCCCTGCTATCCTTGTTTTCCCTGGAACCCATTTTCCCCCCATCACTACCAGCAAAACAATATTCATCTACTTGTATCTCTTGACTACCCCCACAGCTTTGCCCGGTTTGTTAGTCTCATCCATCTGTTAGGTCTTGATTGACTGGAAGCAAGTTGTAGCTGGAAGTGCTGGAGACAGGGACGTCACGGTGTAAATGCTCACTGGTTAGCAACGGTGTGTGTCGGAGCAAATTCTCCAGCTGTGCAGCTGTTGTAATTTTAGGCCAGACAGAGCTACCATGGAACAGCCTTTGCCTTCAGCCCCTCCACAGCTGCTGCCCTTATCAGCACAATTATATTGAAGGTTTTGCACGGTGTGGGATAAGCAGCTTTCAGCCGTCTGCATGCAGCCACAAACAGGGACTGTTAAAATCAGGATTACGCCTGGGGTCTTCTTGGCTCCCCTCCTGGGCTTATTTAGTCCATAGTTCATTAGCAGCGAGGAAAAGAAGTACCAGTTTTGACCTAAGATTTAGTCCAGTGTCCTAGAAATCAAATCCAAAACTCTTTCTCATTAAGCATCAAAGTCATCTTGAATATTTTTATATCTACAAGTCTTTCTTGAAACCCAATTTAACAGGCACACACATAACACACAGTGATTGGCTCTACTTTCCTCTCTGTAAAAGATTTTCCTCATTTGGGGCTGCTCTGCAAAATTCCTGTTCATGCTCGTGGGAGTGATGTATGCATCTAAGAAGAGAATTTGGCTGCAGAACAGTATTTTAACTACTATATTTAACATATTGTATTATGACATTTACAATATTTCCCCCAAAGCTCTTCTCAAATTGAAGAAAAGCTACTATCTGCAGTATGCTGGCCCTTTTTCCTTGGTGATTGACAGCAAAATTAAATCAGTTCATTGCTTGTATGTTGTATGCAACTAATTCTGCTCAGCATGGTTGAGCAATGACTTATTCTACTAGACACCCCATTGACTTCCCTAGAGCCTGTTACTGAGTAAGGGACAGTTCATCTTGACTGAGGCTGGGGAACACATCTCTGCATTAGAATGAGGAGTTTTGTCATCAGAGAAAGTTGGGGATTTGGGGGTTGAGGCGGGGGGTGTCATTTGGCTTTTTTTTTTCTGGGTGCATTCATTCATTTGAATATTTCTATAATGCTTGAACGTAATAACATTTACAGCAAAATCTGTTTCACTTGATGTTAATTATTTGCTACAAATGCAGTTATTATATGGTGCCCCAGTAGCACACAAACTGTTCAGCCATAAACAGATGAAAGACTACTTCAGGGGCAAAGCACGAGTGTCTGGAGACATGATTCAGATACCGGGATCTCAGGGAGGAGAAAGAGAAATCTCTATCCAGCGAGCATCTTTTAATCTAGAAATAGGACTATAAATTCCAGGAGATAAATTATCTTTCAGAAATGCTTGGTTCTGTGGGCCTCAGTAGAACAAAGCAATGTGCGAAAATTTGTAGCAAAGAAATGGTTTGGCAATAGAAAAAAAAATGTTAAATTTCAAGAACAATGGCATGGTAGTGCATTAATTTCCCTTGAGTTCCTTGGAGCCGTTTGGATTGTTTTAATGTTATTCATACAGCCTTTTAAGGTAAACAGTTACAACAGGGAGCTTCCCTAGACCCAAATACTCCAAAGCCCAGACTATGTCTTAAGCGTATAACCAGAGGCAGATCAAAATTTTGCAAATAGCTCTCCAGTGCTTTTATAATGGGCACACAGTGGTCTAAAGTATTGCATTTGAATATCTGAAAGCCTTTTGTATTGAAAACTTGCATTCTAAATCAGTATAATTCTCCCTAAACTAGTCAGAGTTCTGCTGGATTTGAGGATCACATCTGCTTCACTGAGGCATGCTACTCAGGACCTGGAGCATTGGGCACGCTATGGGTTGCACAACCTGAGAAAACCCATACAATTTCCTGTGCCTGTGCTGCAATTGCCTCTGATGCTGTGGAAAATTACAGCTCATTTCAGAAGAAAACAGAGGTATGATCCCTTGATGCAACATTTATAACGATATGGTCCCTTGAGACCATATCCAGATACTTTGGGATCCACTTCTGAGGATCCTTGGGCCCAGCATCCCCAGACAGGGCACAAGTCTCTTCTTAGGAGCCTCTACACAAAGCTTTGATTGATACATCCATATAGTGCAGTGTGGATATATATTCAAAGCCAATCCGCCAAAAGTAGCTAGGTGATTTAGGAAGCTGTCATTCTAAAATGTAATTTAGGCACTTCAGAGTGTAAACCTGATTGAAAGTCAGTGACATTTAAGGTGCAATTCATCTTGTCTACCTTAGCTGCCCGTAAGTTACACGAGGTTTTTTAGGATTCTTCTACAGTCAGTGAAGAGCTACGATCTCAAGCCCGCTGTCTTACGTGGCATGATCTGCCCTTTGGAGTTGTTGAGCTCTCTCCACTGGCATAGGCAGAAGTGAGGCATCTAGCTAAAACAGATACCTAATTCTTAGGTGTTTGGAGATACATAAAGAGATTCTTCAATATTCTGCAATTTGCAATATAGAAAAAAAAGTTAGATTATACGTAACTGCATGCTCAGGTGGCCTCAAAGTTGTCAGGAAAACTCATTCGTAGGTTGCTCCTATGTCTAAAGCTCAAATTCAATGATATTTGATGGCAGGGCTATGCTAATGGCAGGAGGTTAAGCATAGACTGGTATGCCAGAATCAGAAATCCAAGTAAGTGCAAAAATTTAGGTCTCAAATCACATCTGAAAATGAGACAGAGCTCACTTAGCGCTGGATTTTTGAAGAGCTCTCTCTTTGTGTCTCTGTGTCCCACCTGCAGAATGCCCCATCTCCAGAGCTTTCCCAATGGTGGTGCAGGGTCGTCGGCAGCACTTGGGCACTTCACCGTGGTTATGGAGGCTAGAGAAGCTATCTAGGTAGGTCCAGCCTGAGCAAACTCAACTCATCCCCCAAAACACACACTCTAGGCACCCACGGAGCTCCAGGGACACGTTTCATGTCTGTCCCTAGCGCGGTAAAGTCTGTCACTACAGCGTGTGCCAGACAACTAATCAATAGCAGTGGAAACAAATAGGCAAATAAAAATAAAATCTATTAAGATGGCAGAGGTATTTACTTGTTGTATTTACACCACGGAGAGCTGCACTGTCAGTCAGGGCTTCCTCTTCACAAGATAGAAGCAATTTGTGCAGACTGATCCCAGTTTTCTCATTAATATGTAAATGAGGCATGCCAGTTGTTAGGTTAGAAGAAAGCTGTCATGTTTATTGTGACAGATTTAATGGATGTGTTTGGATTGTGCATTCAATGTGTTTTCAAGAGCATGTCTTATCTTTGTTTAGGCAGTAAATCAAACATGTAAACAACAATTCATTAGCATCTGTCAGAAGCTCAAAGCTACATTGTTATACTTGAAAATCTCCCCAGAGGTGAAAAAAAAAGAGTATATCCGACTTATTCCAGATTAGTTGGAATATTTTCCTTCTGTTTGCCAACTTGTAACTAATAATTGAACCACAGAATAGATACGTTAGGGTAGCACTAGGGGTCAGGCATAAATCAACAAAATGCCAGGGAATTTGAAACTCATCTGGAAACCGCTGGCCACATGTGGGACTGCAGCCCATGCCTGCTCACCTGGGTCATGAACGCGGCGCCCAGCCTACTGTCATGCTCGCTTTGTGATGGCACCTCTCACACGTGGCTGAGCACCTAGCAGTTAGAAGCCTCCACCTGGGCTGCTGCAGCTGCACCTCTTGGCTCCCCACCAACGGCCCAAAGGCCGAGGTTGCAAAGTGCCCAGAATAGGAAATTCTGGTGTGAAGCAACGTGTGTGCAGGAGGTTTGTGGGAGTAAACTCTTGCATTTAGAGATCTGGCTACAACAGGTCTCCTGGAAGACCAAGACTGGGTTTGCTGATGTAGAAGAACCTCAAGACACCCAGTTGGTCCATGTCCGCGTGCCACCTCCAGCTGCCCAGCTCAGAGGCCTGTTGTCCCTGCCCTGCTCCTCGTACCTCCTCGAGGATGAGCATGCTTCCTATGATGCCTCCTATGAGAGACCTCAGGATGCTTTACACCGAGTAAACCTTACTGCAGACCATGAGTAGGAATTATTTATCTTTGATAAAGAGGTTAAATCATCTGCTCAAAGATGACCCAGTTGCAAGAGGGTCATCTTGCAAGCTAAGGACAAGAAGGAATGTAAAGCCATAACAGGGCTTTCAGCTCATATACTCATGGGCCTGAGCTACTTCTGGCTTTAACTTCTATTAGCTGATGACCAATGCTGTTTTTAAAAACTCTTTGTGTCTTTATGAGCTTGGTGCTCTGGACACTGGAAATTTCAGCCAGAATTGAGAATCATGCAAGCAGAAACTATATAAATTATATGACACAGCCCATGACTTCCGTCCCGCCAATTTTGGCATCACCTGAGCGCTGGCTCCAATTCTTGCAGTAGACTGTGGTCCAGGTAGGTGGAAAGAAACAAAAGCCAATTTCATTTATGACCTGCCACAGATCCAGGTCTTCAGTGATGAAATGTTAGTGCATTAACTCGCTGTTCCATCCCAAGTTTCTGTGCATTTAATAGAAATAATAATAATTTAGAAAATGATACTTAAGAACCAGTAATTACAGCACATCAAATATTTATGATTTGCAATCAACCTGAAAATGTTCCCTTAACTACACGCCAAAGTGTGATTTCTTCCAGGGAAGTCATAAAGCATCTTTCTAAGTGCGCTGAGTCAGGTGCTCTTGCCACCTTCTAGCCAGACAACCTGTGAAAATCTTCTCATGTGGCAATCAGGGAGGTTTTATTACTGCCCTGGACAGGGTGTGGATTGGCACCCAGGTGCTCTGAGCAGAAGGAAGATGGTTTCAGTTGGATGAAGGGATGGAGGAACCAAGACAGCTGGCTGAGGTGGCTGTTGCCAGCACTTTTCCTTTCCCCCGTACAAGATGAGGATGAGGTCTGCGGCATGGTAAGGAAAAGGTGGGGAGGCTCTTGGTGCATATGTTGTGCATGGTGCAAGGTGGCCCCAGCCACTGGTGCCTCTGCAAGCTGGGCGATCCCACCACCTTTCTAAATCCACTGTCCAGGGGCTATTAAGCATAGATGCCTTCCTGACCTTCTGCCCTCCTACATCATGTTCCTGATGGATCTGATCTTCTGAGACCTCAGGTCAAGGAGGGGAGAGGGAATCAGGGAGTCGCAGTTGAACCCTGGCCTTCTGTGGGACCATTCAAGCTCATTGGGCCAACTCCAGACCTTCATTTATTTCACTTCCTTTCTTCAGAGGAACTTACAATTTAATCAGAACTTCTTAATAGTACATGAATTCTAAATTGCAGTCATTTGTTGCAACTAGCCGCAGGCTTTTCTGTCTGTTAGAAATATCTATGTTATTTCTTTCTTTTAGAGTTTACGTAAATAAAATAGAATAAACTTTTACAAATAATGTTTGCCACTTAATGTTCTCCGCCAAATATCTATCTGAGAAAATAGAAATCCTTCCTTACAATTCATCTTAAAGATGCAGTTTCAGTTTCTTATAAAGTAATAATGAATGCACCACAGATAATGTTCCGATAGTGCAAATGAGAGGCGCATGTAATCAAAATGATAATGGTGAGCGTTGTAGGGCTGGTGTAATAAAATCCATCCCATGATGAAAAGTGTGTCTCAGGGCAACATTCTTTCTGATTTTTGTAATGACTGTACAAGTGAGAGCAGGGGAGCAGGTAGGGGGAGAAAGAGAAGGACCATATTGGTTCAGCAACCAGGTTCTGCCCTGATAACCCATTTTGTTGGATCCAGGATCTCTGATGGATTTTGAGAGGAATCAGGCACTCAGCACAGGAGGCTGGTCAAGGGCTGGGGGCATCTTGGGGTGCTGAAGCCTAATGATGAATGTGCTTATTTATGGAGATCACCAGAGTGTCTGGGTCAGATGGGTCCGACTTGCCCAATGCCATCACACTCCATCCAGCCAAAGGGGCTGGGGGCACCTCGCTAGATGTTCCTCACGGAGTCACTCAACCTCATGTTACATGCAGTTTGCTTCACAAAACAGCGTGATTTGACCCTGTTTTTTTTCTTTTTTCTTTTTTTTTTCCCTAATAAACCATGTAATGAATGGATTAAACCAGTTTCTTAAGCTGCAGCTCATCAGGGCAATGTTATTAATTACGTTCTTGCAAAACAAGCCTCCTCGGTGTCTCACTGCGCTGTTGCACTCGTGGAAGCCCCTGTGACCAGCCGTTCAGAACAAGAGCTCCTGCTGGAGCCTTGGTTTGCTCTCCTGCTGCAGTCCAGCCTCTAGAAACGACCTTGCTGGCGGCTCGCCGTGCGACCGCCGCTCTTCCCAGCTTCAGCATTTCTGCTCTGGAGCCTCTCAGCGCCCAGGCGGGCCTCGCTTTCCTTGTTAGTTTATTTAATGTTAATATTTCCCACTTTTGCTACACGGCGCGTAGGTATGGTGGCCTGCATTGCTAACCGGGGCCCATTAGGAGCATTTGTGTACATACATAATTACTGAATTTTAGAACACAAATGACTGCCTTTGGGGCCAACAGACACAGCAGATACAATCTGTCATGTCAACTCTCATTCACTTCACGGCATTTTTTTTTTTCTTAAAGGAAATTACCATGCAAAAACTGTGCTCGGAGTACTAACAGTGCCGAGCTGTCTCTTCAGCCAGCCAAAACAGTTCAACAGGGGAGGCAATGCTTGAGGTTAAATGTTCCGAGCATGTTATTTGTGAGGGTTTTTGGGTTTTTTTTTTTTTGTTTTTTGTTTTTGTTTTTATTTTTTTTTCTCAGTCTACTTTGTTTTTGCTCTTAGCCATCTCTGCTGCTTGATGTGCTTTCCGTGGGCCCCATGCCTTGCGGTGCGCAGTGCCGCGAGCATCCCGGTGAGCTCGGCGCTCCGTGTCCGTATCCACCACGGGGACACGCAGGACCTGCCACGGCGGGATCACGTCCGTGCAGAATGTCATCAGCCTGGTCTTTGCAAGATTAGGGTCTTAATCCGGAGAGCGAATCCAATCTTGCCTTCTGTATTACTCTCATTGGGGGCTGCCTTGCCCTGACACAAGGGTTGGGTTTGTGTCACAGAGCAGCCAAGTGACATATATGTGTGTGAGAGAAAAATCATTTTCACTCCGTTCTATGTGTGTTTTTACACCTCGGTGAATGCATATTCCTGTTTTTATTACACACCAGTGCCTGGCACCTGAACTGCACTAAGCACCTTTGCAATATGTCCCTCACCTCGACAGGGAGCATCATCCAGGCTAAATCTGTTGGAAATGAGAGTTTTGTCACAAAAACAGTTTATAAATGAGGATCGCTCAAGTAAATTTTCCTATAGTAGCAATGGTTTGAGTTAAAAGGAATAAAAAACTGTTCTGAAGGTAAGAGGACATATATAACCACTACAGCAGTCTGACAAGTGTAAAACAGAAACTAAAGTTAGAAGTAAAGCAACATACATTTCTAAGAATGGTGTTTACCTAGCTAAAGGCAAACACTTACCTGTTGGAAGGCAAACTGTATTTCAATGTATGCCATTCACTGTGCAGTTGTCAGTAACAATGCAGGGAGTAGGAAGGTCCGAATAAACATTTTGTGCCTGTACTTAAAGGAATAAGCAGATGATGTGGTCATAAGGTGGCAGCTTGATGAGGCTTTTCTTTCCACGAGCACTTCAGAAAAATGCAAAACACTAAAGCAAGATGTTTTATCCCCAGCAAATTCAGAGACACCCTGCGCTTTGCTGATGTTTCTCTGGGCGATCTTAGCAGCAAGCCTGTCCTGCTGCACAGCCCCAGCCACAGTGCTGGGCTCCCTAAATGCTCCCAGAGCTCCTTCCCAGGCCTCTCCTGCCGTGGGATTTATTTTGGGAATTGCACATTAGCCGGGCTCGTGATTCCTGCGCCCTGACCTGCCTTGCTGACCCGGAGCCGGGAGCTCCTGCCTGGCTCTTCTCCATGGCACGTGCAGACCTTACGGTCCTCCAGGATCCTTCAGAGTCTCCAAGGGCTATTAGGAAAAGCCCTTGTTTCACTATATCACTTAATGAAAAGCACAACATGTCTCCAAGCGTGGCAGTGCTGTCTGCCTTTAAATCAACAACCAAGGCAGGCTCCGTTCACTCTCCTTCCCTTCATCCCGCTCTGACCACGGAGCCTGTCCGCACTCTCGCACCTTGCAGCTCTCCTGCCTTCCCGGCTGCTTCGCATTAGCTCAAAAACAAAAGCGAAATTAGCCCTGGTACAGAGATGGCAAACAAACGCGTGCCGTGAAAGCCACCAAATCAGAAATATAAAAGAAGAATTAAGTTGTTAATCAGGTTGAATCGTTTCAAAAAGAGGACCGAGAATTTCCAATGAAAACGATGACTCCAGCATATAAATTAGTCTTTTGTATAGGAAGAAATGAAACTCATTAAATATCATTGTCTTATTTTAAAAGCAGCAATATCCTGTCTGATTGCAAGTACTTAAAGTAGGATGATTAAACAGAAACCTTATCTTCACTGTTCCAAGGAGAAAATTGGAGAGAACTTATCCAATTATGGATAATAAAGAACAGGGAGAAAGCTGAGAAGAGAGGAACTCGGTTAGGTAAGTTGGAGGGGACCGCTCTGCAATTAATCCCGCGCAAGGCACCAGACAAAAGCAACCTCCCCTGCCTCGCTCGACATTTCACAGCTCCAAGGAGCCTTTGAACCGCACGCTTGTTTGTGATTTTACATGTTTGTAAGCCCTCTTCAGACCTTTATAAAACAACAGCCCCAGGCGCTTGCACGTACTAATATTCTGCTCAACATCTGGTTACTGTAAAATGGGATTGTCTTTATTTTCCAACAGGAGTTTACAAGCAGATTATCAGCTGCTGGCTGGCGGGGTTTCGGCGCTGCCGGGCGCTCCGCCACACGCGGACACTGCTGTGCCCCGGCGGCGCTCCCGAAATCCCCGGGAATCGGGAGCGGGGACGGCGCGCTTGGCTGGTCTTGCTTGTCTCGACATCAGCGCCGAGACAACCTGTGTCTTGGACAGCTCAGCTCTGCGTTACAGCTACAGGAATGACCCTTTGGAGGAAAACATCACTGGGAGGTTGGGAATCCTGTTTGTTTTGCAGCTCGTTGGCGCCAAAGGGTTAGTGATGAAACATGAATTGTAGGTGTTGTTCTTCAAGGACGGGCAGAGTGCCGTGAACGGGGAGCATATAAAGCAATCTTTCACAATGTGGCCCAAGCTCTGTTATATTAGGTCTTTGGCCAAGAACAAAGTTTTGCATTCCTGGAGCAAGAGACACGTTTTCATCAGTTTACCAAGGGAAAGGGAGCTGTTGGCTACGGCCTCCTACTGCTTGCAACAGAAGTGGGAAGGAAGAGAGAATTCTTGTGGCTATGGAAACAACTCTGACATATTTGCAAGCAGAGGATGGAAAACTGTCACAAGTTAAAATCCAACTTACTGCATCATCAGGTGGTCTTGGGAACGTGGCCAGGGTGGACGGACTGGTGCCTACAGCACCAGAGCCTTTTCAGTGGGTTATGGACAGCAAGCACCAAACAAATCCTCACGCCTTTACACGGACAAACTTTCCATGATGCTCTTTCAGCTGCTGCTTTCTATCCGTGTATCTGTTCCTGGGCTTGGTGGCTGATGCTTTTGGCAAGTAAATAAGTAGATCTGCAAGTTAAACAATGTACCTGTCAGGGAGGTTGGCTCCCGCTGGAAACCTGGCTATCCGGCTTAAAAAGGGAAAATTACTCTTAATGAACTCGAAGATGCTCCAAAACAATCACCTAAAAAAAGAAATCCATCTTTAAAGTACACTTAATTACATGTAATTGATACCATTAACAGGATCTTTTGCAGAATTAGTATTTGTGGTAATCACTAGGCCTGGGACACTGTGTTTGAGCCAGCGCTCAGGTGAAAAGTGCCCTCAAAATGTAAATGTACATTCAGAGGCAGCCTGAGGCTGCGCCCTGAAAGGCTGACTAGCCTGGCCGTATTTTGCCTTGGTAGAGACAGCAACGGTTTAAATCTGCTATGATGAGAAGCTCCTCCCTGACAAATAAGACAGAAAAAGGAGGAAATCAGATCAGGTTCCAGGGGCAGTTATCACACTCCTCTGCACAAATTTGAATCTAAAGCTGTGACCTGAGGAGCGCGTTGAAACCCTCCCAAACACACAGGATGACCGGAAAGGGACCTCTGCCATCCACACCTCCTCGTTACCCTCCCCATCCTGCTATTTTTGGCAGTCAGCTTTATCCTCAGAAATTCCTTAAAAACTAGCTCCCCCATAAAAGTTTTGCATCTGGATAAAAGACATCTGTAAGGGATGTTCTTGGAGACCACGGGGGCTCTTCTTGTTGTAGGACTTTGCAACCCCATCCTGCCACCAGGAAGGACTTATGATTGAACTTGTTGATCTTGAAGGTCTTTTCTAACCATAATAATTCCACGGCTGTCACTTATTCCCAGACCTGGAGGAGACGCAGCGTCGCACAGTGCTGGTTTGGCTAAAGAGTATCAGCAAAATAGTTTGCTTTTCCATGGATTTGACACAGCAAATTGCCGAGAATAACAAAGGCAGAGCATCCTCCTTCCTGGCAGCTCGCCGCATGGTAGACCATGGCCAAGAATCTGCTCTCCTAGCAGCGACGGCCACGTCACACAAACTATCATCAGGAGCCCTCCACGCCGGGCCCACTAAAATCAATTTATCGCCTGAACTATTTGGCTCATGAAAGGGTAGTTTCCTCTTTTTCTTTTACCTTCATAACCAAGGTTATCTGCTCAAGAATGTACAAAGAAAATGAGGCTGTTTGGCTTATGGATACAAATAGATCTCGCTTTTTTGACTTGCAAAATGAATTCCGCTGCGACTTCGATAAAACTTAAGTATGCTAATGTTCAGTCAACCAGTTGTCTATTTATTTCTGTTTATGCCAGCATACCCATTAGCAACTTTTTCTTGTTTTCTTTGAGAATATTAAACGGTTCAAACATATTCTAAAAATTAGTTGATTAGCTTGTTAGGGCACATTTCCACTGCTAGCTCCTTCTGTAGCAAAAGAGAAAATGAAGGTAATTTTGTTTGCAAGGAACGTATGATTGGAAGCTGACTGTTGAAAGATGTGCCATGTCAATGTAATGAGGGAGTGTAATATCTTAGTTTGCATCAATATGGAAATAACTGTGCAGTTTGACAGACCTGATGCTAAAGGCAGCACCAGAGCACTCATTATGCATTCAGCCTCTGATTATGAAAAATAGTGTGTTTTCTTTTAAAGAGGAATACACATTATCAATCAAAACTGCACCAATTATTTCCAAAAGGGATCACAGCTAAACAGGCGTGGGGTCTCTTCAAATATAACTGCACCTGAGAAAACAGACACATATCAAAGTACATGATAGTTTAATTTCATGACAGTTGAATTAATTAGGCAATATAAAACCTGGCTTTCCGATTGGCCCGAGGCCCCAAACGCTGTGCTAGGCTGGTGCCACACGTTGGAACGACTCCTCTGTACCATGTCATGAGTTACGAGTCTGGGCTCAAGAGGGCTCCTGCTCCTCCATGCCGTCTCAGGAGGTCCTGCTAAGTTGGACCACAAGGTCCTCTCATGGCCCCGTCACTGCTTCCAAAGGCTGGCAGCCGCCACGGGTGCTCACATCCACACGTCTGCATCACTG